>PVLC010009391.1:0-54264 GCA_004027655.1 Graphiurus murinus
TGGCGCACGCTTGTAATCCCAGCATTCGGGAGGCTGAGACCAGAGGATCCGGGTTCGCGGCCAGCCTCAGCTACCTAGTGAGGCACTCCGCAACTTAGTGAGACTCGGTTTCAAAATAAAGAATAAAAAATAGGACTGGGGGTATAGCTCGGAGGTAAAATGCCCCTGAGTTCAATCCCTGGTACCGCAAAAAAAAAAACAAAAAAAACAAAAAAACAAATGGGGTAAACATGTATCTACTATATGACCTGGGCATTCCATTACTTGATTTTTTTTTTTTTTTGTGGTACTGGGGATTGAACCTGGGGCATTCTATCTCTGAGCTACACCCCACAGTCCCATTTTTTATTCTTTATTTTGAAACAGTGTCTCACTAAGTTGTGGAGGGCCTCACTAAGTAGCTGAAGCTGGCTGTGGACCTGGATCCTCCTGTCTCAGCCTCCCAAGTACTGGGATTACAATATGTGTCACCACGGGTGGCTCACTACTAGATATTTATCTAAGAGAAATTAAAGTATATGTCCATGCAAAGATTTGAACACATTCATACCAGCTATATTTGTATATATTATATATATTTGTATAATAGCCAGTAATTACAGACTGTCTAAAGTTCACCAACTAGTGGATGGAGAACCTACTCCTGGGGTCTGTCCACACAATGGGATTCTACTCAGCAAAAGAAGGGAATGAATTAGTGATATATGCAGCAGTATATACACATTGCAAATAACTGTGCTGAGTGAATGAAGCCAGGCAAAAAGAAATATATACTGTCCGACTGTATTCATTTAGAATTCTAGAAAATGCAAAATACTAGCGTGACAGAAGGCATATTATTGTTTGCCTGAGGATGTTGGATAGGGGCAATGTGGGGCAGAAGGGCGAGATTACAAATGGCCACAAGGAAATTTGGTGAGTGATGACCATATTGTTTTGTGTGTGTGTGTGTGTGTGTGTGTGTGTGTGTGTGTGTGTGTGTGCGCTCGCGCACGCATACTGGGAATTAAACCAAGGGGCATTCTACCTCTGAGCTATACCCTCAGCCCTTTTTGAATTTTTATTTGGAAACAGTGTCTCTTTAGGTTGGCAAGAGTCTCACTACTTGCTGAGGCTGTGATCCTCCTGTCTCAACCTCCCAAGTACTAGAATTACAGGCGTGTGCCACCACAAGCAACAAGCAAGACTTTTTTTTTTTTTGGTACTGGGGATGGAATCCAGAGGCTGTCTACTCCTCAGACTTGTTTTATTTTTTTATTTGGAAACAGGGCATCACTAAGTAGCTAAGGCTGGTTTAGAACCTGCAATCCTCCTGTCTCAGCCTCCCAAGTACTGGGATTACAAGCGTGTGCTACCACAACTGGCAAGACCCTTTTTCAAAAAAATGAAAAATAAAAAGGGCTGGGGGAGCCAGGCGTGGTGGTGCACGCTTGTAATCCCAGCATTTGGGAGGCTGAGACCGGAGGATCGCCGGTTCTAAGCCAGCCTCAGCTACCTAGTGAGGCACTCTGCAACTTAGTGAGACCCTGTTTCAAAATAAAGAATAAAAAATAGGGATGGAGGTATAGCTCTGAGGTAGAATGCCCCTAAGTTCAATCCCCAATACTGAAAAGAAAAAAAAAAGGGCTGGGAGTAGAATACCCCTGGATTCAATCCCTAGCACCAAAAACCAACAACTACCAAACAAAAAAAAGAGATTGGTTAAACAAATTTGAATAGATTCATAAGGAGAATACTATGTAGCAATGAAAATCATAGGAAAATATTTATGGTAATTGTTGAGAGAAAAGGCAGATTGTAAAATATATATCCAATATGGTCACTTTTTTTTTTTTTTTTTTTATGTGGTACAGAGGCATTCTACCATTGAGCTACATCCCTAACTCTTTAAAAATTAAAAAAAAAATTTTTTTTTTTTTTTGCGGTACTGGGGATTGAACTCAGGGACATTCTACCTCCGAGCTACACCCCCAGTCCTATTTTTTATTCTTTATTTTGAAACCGAGTCTCACCAAGTTGCAGAGTGCCTCACTAGGTAGCTGAGGCTGGCGGCGAACCCGGATCCTCCAGTCTCAGCCTCCCGAATGCTGGGATTACAAGCCTGCGCCACCACGCCCGGCTTCCAAGCCACTGCTTTTAGCAAAGGCAGCTCCTCTAAGTCCTGTTATACTACAAGTGTATCCTACTTCATATATAATGCTACATACTTCTGTGAGCTGGTGTCTACATCTCTCAGCACTAGTCTAGCTGGGAGCACCACCCCATGTGCTAGCAGTGGTTCTCTCTGAGTGAGATCATGGTATCCATTGTCTTTGTCCTGTTCTGAATTATTCATTTTTTTTTTTTTAATCAATACCGGTAAGGTCAAAGAGTGTGTCCTACTCAGAACCTCCTCCCGGCACCCAGCACAGGGGTGGGCACACAGTAGGTACTCAGTAAAGGTATAGGTGAGAGCCAGGCAGGGTGGTGCATGCTTGTAACCTAGTACTTGGGAGGCAGAGACAGGAGGATCCTAGGTTCAAAGCCAGCTTCGCAGTTTAGCAAGGCTCTCAGCAACCTAGTGAGATCCTGTTTCCAAATAAGGGAAAAAAAAAATCGGGCTGGGGGTGCAGCTTGGAGGTAGAATGCCTCTGGGCTCAATCCCCAGCACCAAACAATAACAACAACAACAAAAGAGGTATAGGCGAATAGCAGTTATTACTTTCTAAGGCTATGAAGAGTTGGTTTAGCAACAGCAGGGAGGCAGTTTTCCGGCTCCAGCGCGGGCCGCCCTCGGCCTGGACCCGTGCGGCAGTTTCCGCCTTTGCCCAGCGCCCGGGGATTGACCGGATGGACTCCGTGGGTTGGTGCGGGAGAGCGCGGCGCCGGCCAGGGGGCCTGGAGCTGTCTGATCTGCCGCCCGCAGCCCGGGGCCTCCCCACCCTCTCAGGCCAGGGGAGGGACCGGAGCAGACTGGCCGGGGAACTCGTTCCCGCGCTCCTGCCGCTGCCCCACGCTCTTCCGCGCTTCTCGGCAGCCTGCCCCTTCGGCCTCTGCTCTCCTACCTCCGGAGCTCCCCTGGTCTCTCTCTGCCCCGCAAGCAAGTCGTGGGGTCGGTGGTAGTGTCCCAGGACTAGGGTAAGTCCCCAGGCGTCCCGCCCCCCTCCCTCGTCCCCGGGAAGAGCCACGTTTCCTGGGAGTCTCCCCTCCTGGCTCCTCCTCCCGGCTGGACTCTCCCAGGGCAGGTGAGCCTCTACCTGGGACTGGCTTTGGGACAGGCCAGGGCGTGCCTGGCGCTCTCGTGCCCTTGCAGGTAGGGGTCTGGAGCTTCCTGGGAGGTGAGCGGGGTGGGCAGGCCTCCCACCCGGATGGGGAGGGCTGCAGGGGCCGGCCCTGGGGAGGACCTAGGGGCTCCAGAGCGAGGCCAGGGCTCGCAGCCGGTGCTGACGCCAGTTGCAACAGTTCTGGGCAAGGGCCAAATCCAGGAACAGGTCAGTGCAGACCTCCAGCAGCTGGGCCATGCAGGGGGTTTCAGCCCCCCACCGGCAGCTGCTGAGAGTGTGCCCTTTATATTTGAGCTGGACTAGGCAGGATAGATTTCAGGGACGCTGAGTTTTGCTCCCCTGTTTTGGATCTGGCCCCCATGAACTGTTGGCATGCCCTCCTCTCTCCATCCTCACCTTGCTTATCCTCTGCTTCTCCCTGGTCTTCTTGCCCCAGCTTCTCCACAAAGGGATGAGATTCTGAGGAATGCCTGGCTTTGAACCAGGCCACCTCCACTTCCTCTCCCGCTGGTACCACTACCCCCTTCCTTTGTCCCTTAATCCCCCTCCCGCATTTTACTCCACCGGCTTCCTTTCTTCTGCCATGATATGCCCAGGGGTTCCCATTCAGCTTGGGAACAGGAGGGAACAACAACCTCCCTGGGTGCAGTCATTCATTTGATCACGTGTTGATGCAGGCATGCCCTTCCATTCACGTTTCATTCATTCATTCATTCTTTTATGCTCTGGACACTTTTTGGACATCTATGTTCAAGGCTCTGTGTTCACTGGGAGGGGGCAGGATACTCTGATCAATGGAGTCCCTCCCTTTTGCCGTCTTGCTCTCAGTCAAAAAGGGGAAATTAGCCCAAAGCAGTTGAGTTTAGGAGAAAAAGCACTGAGAGAGATAAAGGGCCATGCGCATGCCAGGCACGCCATGTGGGAGGGGCTAAGAAAGCTTCCCGAAGGTGGTGCCTCCCTGGTAGACAGGGCTTAGATGTCGTTATTAGGCTCTTGGTCACTCTAGAGACTGCAGGTGGAAGGGACAGCAGGAGCAAAAGAAACCCCAGGAGAGCTTCTTTTGTGGAGGGCAGGACATGCGTTCCCCCATCTCTGCCAGCTGTCACAGGCCGGGAGAACATCCTGGTTCCGAGTGTCAAGGCCCTGCTGGTGATTAGCGCTTTCTAATCATACATGCAGCCTTGATGGAGTTGGCACTTCAATCCTGCAGGTATCGAGTAAAGGCCGGATGCCTGGGAGTCCGCGTGGAGCTGTAGGCAGGGCCCGCAGAGGGGTTCAGCCAGGACAGTACTGGCAGTGGAAGTTGGAGTGGATGATGTCAGAGGTCCCCTTTGCCCAGAGAATCTGCGCGCCTATCTGGGAAGGCAAAAGGCCCAGCAGAGGGAATTCCAGGTGTCTGGTTGTTTATTTATTCATTTATTGTGGTACTGGGGATTGAACCCAGGGGCATTCTACCTCCAAGCTACATCCCCCACCCTTTTTATTTTTCTTTATTTTGTGGTACTAGGGATGAAACCCAAGGGTGTTCTACCTCTGAGCTACACCCCAGCCCTATTTTTAATTAATTAATTAATTCCTTATTATTATTATTATTATTATTATTATTATTTGCTTTTTTTGTGGTACTAGGGATTGAACCCATAGGCATTCTACCTCTGAGCTACACCCCCAGCCCTATTTTTTATTTTTTATTTTGAAACAGGGTCTCACTAAGTTGTGGAGGGCCTCACTAAGTAGCTGAGGCTGGTCGAGAACCCGGATCCTCCTGTCTCAGCCTCCCACGTACTAGGATTATAAACATGCGCCACTATGCCTGGCTTTTATTTATTTTTTTTATATTGAGACAGGGTCTTGCTAGGTTGAAAGTCTCACTACTTGCTGAGGCTGTTCTTGAACCTGTGATCCTCCTGTCTCAGCCTCTCAAGTACTGGGATTACAGGTATGTATTACCACACCCGGCTCTGGTTATTTACTCAGTCATTGATTTCCTCATTTGCCTTTATGCCTATCCATCCATCCATCCATCCATCCATCCATCCATCCATCCATTACCTAATAAGAACAGGGCTTATCCCCGGGATTCCAATGGCACAGATGAGGTCCCTGCTCTTGTGAGCTCCCAGTCAGATGGGAAAGACAGACCCACACGGGACAGTGGCAGCTCAGCAACACTATCATGTGAATGCAACCTGGTGAGACCTTGTTTCAAAAATGGGTCTAAGGGGCGTGGTAGTGCACGCTTGTAATCCCAGTACTTGGGAGGCTGAGACAGGAAGATCCGGGTTCGAGGCCAGCCTCAGCTACTTAGTGAGACTCTCTGCAACTTAGTGAGACCCTGTTTCAAAGTAAAGAATAAAAAATGGGGCTGGGGATGTCGCTCAGAGGTAGAATGCCCCTGGGTTCAATCCCCAGTACCGCAAAAACAAAACAAAAGCAAACAAATAAATGAACAGTGTGATCTTGGACAGGTGACTTAGTACTCTTTGCCTCTGACTTTTCCTCTGCAGGAGAATAAGAGTCATAGAATCTTCCTTTTAGAATGATACCCAAAGGTGGTAATAAAGTGCTTGCTCAATGCTGGGCATGAGAAGGGCTCTAATGGCAGGGTTATTATCAGTGACAACGATGATAATGCTGTTGTTCCTAACAGTGATAGACTGTCAAGTTCTGCCTTTAAAATCTCTGGGCCTTGCTGGGCCCGGTGGTGCATATGGGTAATCCCAGTACTTGGGAGGCTGAGACAAGAGGATTGCAGGTTCAAGGACAGACTCAGCAACTTGGTGAGACTCTGTTTAAGAGAGAGAGAGAGAGAGAGAGAGAGAGAGAGAGAGAGAGAGAGAGAGAGAGAAATCGCGTGCACTGGGGATATATCTCAGAGGTAGAATGCTCTTGGGTTCAATTCCCACTACCAAAAAATAAAAATAAAATCTCTGGGCCTCATTCTCTCCTCTGTACCTAGGAGGGCTGACCTAGCTCACTGGTTCTCAGACTGAGGGCCCTGGACCAGCAGCATCAGCATCCCTGGGGATCTTGTTAGAAATGCAAATTCTTGGGCTTTACTTTGGGGCTCCTCTGGGGAAGGGGCCCAGCCCTCTGTGTGTTAGCCAGGTTCCTGGTGGTCCTGACGGGAGGCTGAAGTTTGGGCCCTTCCAGGACTATGATTCATCCATGTATGTTTCAAGCCTCCTGCCTTTGGGGCCTGGGCTGGGGGCAGAGAGAGGAGTAAGAGGTGGTCCCAGCCTGCAGGGGGCTGCTTTGTGAGCTGGGAAGGGAAGACAGGTACCGGTGGAAATATTCTCCGCGGTTGCAGAGTTGCACAGAGAGGAGGCAGACTGGGCTGGAGGGGCTTCTGCAGGAAGAGCTAGCTCTTCATTGCTTGTTCCTGGCAATAGGATTGATTCAATCTCACTGGAAGTCCTCTTGTAAGTCTAACCAAAGCCTCTCCTACTTTATGTGGGGATGTGTGGACAGGGCTCAGGGCTTGAGGTCAGGAGAGGTGATTCTAGACCATGTCCTCACTGTGTATCTTTGGGTGGCTCGCCTTCATCCTTGGACCTGTTTTCCTCTAAATGGGGGCGCTGGGCTGCATCTAGTGAGGCTGACACTGTATCCTCTGGGGAGCAGGTGGACGGGGCTGGCAGCTGTCTGGGCTCCATTCCTTCCTGTGCATAATGAGGGCCCTGAACTCTTGGCTGCCTGCCTGCCCGTCAAGTTACTTCAGAGACCCAGTGAGGCGAGCTGTCCCTCTCTGGGCTGGTCTCCTTACTAGTCCAGGGAAATCATGACACCTGCTCACCTCACTAGCTTTCATCCTGCTGCCTGTGTTCCTCATTCTCTTGGTGCCCAAACCCCATCACCTGGCATTAGAGACCCTCCATGACAGGTCCCCAGCCTTCCTGCCACATGAGGCTCCTCCCAGCCCATGACTGAGTCTTGTTCTTGGTTAAGCTTTCCACCTCACCTCTCTTCTCAGCCTATCGAAACCCCCTCAGCCTCCAGACCAGCTCTAGCACTCACTCCTCCAGGAAGCCACCTGGATTGCCCATCCTCAGTGCCATCTGCAGATCATCTTGCTGTTTTTTAGCTATGACCTTAATTTGTAGACACAGAACTGCTGACAGGTGACAGGCTCTTTGAGGGCAAGGCCTGAGCTCGCAGGGAAGGACATTACAGTCCTTGACCCCTAGCACAGGGAGGCCCAGAGAGAGGAAGACACATGCCAAGTCACACAGTATATTAGCAAAAGAATCAGGCCCAGAATCCAGGCCTCATAGCCAAAATGTGCCCAGGAGACATATTGAATTTGTGGTGAATTAACTAGAAGCAATGGGGGACAGGCCAGGGCAGAGGCCTCAGAGCTGGGCAGATCTGTTCTTGCCTGCTTTGTAGGCAGGCCGTTCCAGCTGGGGCACATCATCTCCCCTCTCCAAGGAACCTTCCTGGTAGGCCCGGGTCGAGGACCAGCATGAGGCCTGGCTTCCAGCCGGGGCCTGGTTATTATGGGCTTGATATTAGTCCCCATCCACTGTTTACCGCAGTCCCTCCCTTGCTTGGATCCCTCTCCCCACCCTTCTTCTTCCCCGAGGAGCACTTTACTGTCCTGTCCTAAGTCCAAGGAGAGTGTCAGGGCTCCCCATTGAGCTTCCTGCAGAAGCCAGAGGGAGAAGGGAAAATCCTGGTGGACTCTTAGCTGGTGGTGACTGCAGGGGCCGAACCCTGCGTGGCCATCGGGGTGGAATTTGGCAGGTGCCACTTTTAGAAGAATAGTATTTCCTATTTTAAGGAAGTGAAGGCTGTGTGTGCCTGTTTCTGGCCAGCAGCTGCTGGACTCTGAGGCCTGGGGAGGGGGAGCAGGTGGGCCATGCTCCTCAGGGCGGGGAGCCCTAGCAGGGGGTCCTGGCCTCCTGCCAGGCCTCACTCAGCCTGACCCCTGGTGGACAGATGGAAACCTGGGCTGGTGAGCTGGAGTTCCCAGCCCCTGGGGGCTGTCCCGGAGCCAAGAGACCCCAGGGGCAGGATGCTGGGGAGTAGGGGTGACTGGAGCTTGGCTGGGGCGGGAGACAACAGAGCACTGGGCTGGGTGCCCAGCCGGCGGGCACAGGCTCCTGAGTGGCTGTGGCCTACTCTGCTACCTCTGCGGAACGTGCTGGGGTTCTAGGAGAAGGGGGGCAGAGGGCGGTCCTTCGAGAGGCCTGGGCGGCGATAACAGCTGGCTGGGAGGGCGGGAGCTGGGGAGGAGGAGCCGAGGAGAGGCCGCAGGCTGCACTTGGAGCCCGAGAGCGGCTGTGGCTCAGGTGACCCGCGTTTGTCCCTGGGAGCCTGCGGGTCCGCGCGGGAGTGGGCGCGCAATGATCCAGAATGTCGGAAATCACCTGCGAAGGGTATGTGGGCGGCTGGAGGGGAGGGGAGCGGAAGGGAGGATGTGGGAGGCTGAGGACCTAGAGAGAGCTTGACCTTTCCCTTTAAGTCACAAGTTCTGCATCTTGTTCTCCCGTTGCAGGGGCCACTCTCTAGCTCTCTTTGGAAGGAGAGATTGCAGCTTAATTATAAGCACCATCCCCAAACGCACCCCAGAGCCGTGAGGTCTCCAGGAGCTGGCTGTTGGGAGTGGAATCACCTTCAGCAAGTTCTGCTGGAGTTCTCTTTGGGGGCGTGTGTTTCTCCAAGTGCGGTGCTGTGTGAGTTTAACTCTGGCAGCTGACAGAAGTTACGGGGTGCGGGTATGTGCACATGTGAGTGACACAGTGTGCGAGGGAAAGGCCATGTGGAAGGGTGTCCTGTGGGATGACCTTGAAGAGCACTTTTTTGGGGGGGGTACTGGGGATTGAACTCAGGGGCATTCTACCTCCAAGCTATACCCCCCAGCCCTATTTTTTTTTTTTTAATTCTTTATTTTTAAACAAGGTCTTACTAAGTTGAGGAGAGACTCACTAAATAGCTGGGGCTGACTGTGAACCTGGATCCTCCGGTCTCAGCCTCCCAAATGCTGGGATTACAAGCGTGTTCCACCACGCCCAGCTCCCTGAAGAGCACTTTAACCTGGAACCTCCTAGCAGAGACCTTGGAGCTGAGATTAGGTGCTGAGGCCTGATACAGACCCAAGTGCTCAGTGGCTCCTGGTGGGGCCTTTGGCCTGGTGTGTGGAGAAAGCTCAGGACACACCGACAGAGCGTGCACTGGGTACAGAGCGTTGCACTGGGTTGCAGAGTGTGAGCGCTGCGTGCAGAGAGTGCTCCGGGTGCGGTGTGAGCCCTGCGTGCAAAGTGGTTATGTATCCAGAGCACTTTCAGCAAAAGCCATTTACAAAGGAGCTGGGGCAAGTAAAAGATGTCCTGTCTATCTCCCTGTGATGAGAGAAGACATGTCTCTAGAAGAGAGAGAGAGGGAGGACCTGGACTCAGGACCAGTGGAGGGCCCTGACATGCACAGCAGAAAAGAATGTCACCCCCCATTAGTAGAGGCACAGAGATTTATTTAGGAAAGCAAGAGTACACATTCAAGGGAGAATGTGGGTCCTCTTAAGAGTGAGAGATGTGCCAGGCGTGGTGGCACACTCCTGTAACCCCAGTGCTTGGGAGGCTGAGACAGGAGGAATGCAGGCTTGAGGCCAGCCTTAGCAACTTAGCAAGACTCGGTTTCAAAATATGCTGGACATAGTGGTTCATGCTTGTAATCTCAGTACTTGGGAGGCTGAGACAGGAGGATTATAGGTTCAAGGCTAGTCTTAGCAACTTAGTGAGACCCTCAGCAACTTAACCCCTGTTTCAAAATAAAAATGAAAATAAGGCTGGGGGTAGAATGCCCCTGGGTTCAGTCCCCAATGCCCAAAATAAAAATGAATAAATGTATAAATGAATAAATGTAAAAATGAATAAATGTAAGAAATGTATTTTGGGGGTTCCCAGCTCATCCTTTAAAAGAAACTTGGTGAGGGGTGGGTATGAGAGAGTCTGTAGGGATGACATCAGTTTGGTGACTTCAGGACAGTTTATGGTAGTCTGGTCATTGACTGGCAGGGTCTTCATTGTCTGATCAGTAGATACCACTGGAAAGTCCCCTAAAGTATAGATTTCTCAAAATATCATATCTCTCTTTGCTTAAAGTATTTACTGGTGGGATAATTAACAGTGCACCAAGGTTAGATTTCCCAGAAATTTGGGAGTTAAAATATTTCCCTGAGCCGGGCGTGGTGGCGCACACTTGTAATCCCAGCATTCGGGAGGCTGAGACCGGAGGATCTGGGTTAGTGGCCAGCCTCAACTACCTAGTGAGGCATTCCACAACTTAGTGAGACTCGGTTTCAAAATAAAGAATAAAAAATAGGGCTGGGAGTATAGCTCCGAGGTAGAATGCCCCTGAGTTCAATCCCCAGTACGGCAAAAAAAAAAAAAAAAAAATTTCCCTGTCCTTGCTTTATGGCTCCTTCCTGCCTGTTTCTTACATTTCTACTCTCCAGCCTTCCCCCACTTCCATCCGCATAGCCACCTGTGCACTGGGCAGCCTCACCTGGCCAGTGTCTCTTGTCCTCCATGTCCAGTCCCTATGACCTGCTTCTGGAAGGTGCACCTGGCTCTCCCTCACCTGCTCAGACTGCTGCCTTCAGTGTGACTTTCTGGTTCTTTACCTGACCTGGAGGGTCTTGGCAATCTGACCTTGCCTGGGACACTCCTCATGTACCCGCCGCACCCCTCTGCACTCCCACAGCTATACCGAACCACTGTCCACTGCCTCAGTGCACAGCCATGGTCTCCTCTGGCTGGTGTACCTGCTGCACCATCTGCCAGTTACCCTAGCCTCCCTGCACTGTCCTGGCAAGGTCCTTCTGAGCCCTCAGACTCAGCGCAGGTGCCACCTCCTCTGGAAAGCCCTGTAGACTCCTCAGAGCTCTGCCCATCTCCGTGTGTACCCCTGCTCATGCCAGGATGTGGGCTCGACCAGCATGTGCACCTGTCCACCTGACAGTGAGCTCCAAGAGGCTGCTCTTGGCTGGGCCTGGCTAGAGTCCAGGGAAATCAGTGAATGAATGGGACAGACAGCTTCTCAGCCAGGCCAAGGGTGACACCTGAGCAGCAGGGCCTTTTGCTTCTGTCCCCTGAGCCCAGGGGAGAGGGTCTTCCAGGTGGGTGGGCAGTCTGGGTGGGCTGCCCTTCTCATTTAACCCACTGGGGATTGAACCCAGGGCCATTCTACATCCAAGCTACACTCTCAGCCCTTTTTATTTTTCATTTTGAAACAGAATCTCCCTAAGTTGCTAAGGCTGGCCTTGAACTTGTGATCCTCCTATCTCAGCCTCCCAAGGACTGGGATTACAGATGGGCACAACTATGCCTGGCTGACCCTTCAGGACTCTTTTTCCATTAACCCTCATTGGTGACTTGGGACAAGGTGTGGGTGAGAGAAGTACCATTGCTTCCATTTACAGACAGGGCAATCGTAGCACATCCTCATATGTGCTGACTGTCCAGGCACCACACCAAAGTCATGCCTATACTAATTCAGTCTGCTCTCTACGAGGTACGTACACCTGTCACCCCCACATCCCAGACGGAGAATCTGAGACTCCGAGAGAACGTGATTTGCCCAGATCACATAGGGAGGAAGTGGTGGGGCTGGATTTGAACTCAGTGGTCCTGGCTCCAGAGTCTGAGTTCTTAAGGAGCTGGAGGCTCCACCAGATGAAAGCCGGGAAGCAGCATCCAACCCTCTCTTTGGCTCCCCTGCACTGCCTCCATTGATCCTGGGGGCAGAGGTGAGTGCTGGATGTGGAAAGTGGGCCCATGCAGACCCAAGGGACCTCATGTCAGCCCCAAACCCTCTGGCCTCTGGCCTCGATTCCACCTTTCAACTGTTGCCTGGTTGGCACATCTTGGATTTTCCTTCTTCTTGAATTCCCTTAGCTCCTCTGGAAATACAGGAGAGTTTGGGGACATTTTCTGGCTTGGTACTGAAGCTGTTTTAATGAAAAACAAGCAAATCCAAAAACCCACCAAATTATCTTCACTGAGGACTAAAGAAGCCAGGCTACACTGGGAATAGAAGCGGGAGTTCTCAGGTGATGCATAAGCCTCACTTTGCATGGTTTGAGGCCCTTTCCAGGACCCCAAGGCTGGAGTGGCTCTGGGTCCTACCCACTCCCAGGTACCTAGCAGGCACTTGGTGCACTTGAGTGATTGAGTGAATGGAGCTGTGAGTTTGCCGCCGAGCCGGGGGACAGGAGGGGTGCTGAGTGCTGATCTGGGGGTGCTGGAAAGTCTCCCTGTGCTATCTCAGTGGAGGGTTCTTCTTCCTCCATCCAAGGGGCAGTCTGTACGGGGTACTGAGGCCCACCCTTCTGGCTGGCAGGGGTCCGATGGTGCCCCAGCAGGAGGTTGGCCAGACTCTTGGGAGCTCTGGGAACCTCTTTCCAGCCTTAGGTCTAGCTTGGCCCAGGTCCTCTCCCAGTGGGGCTCAGGAGTATTTTTTTTACTATGGAAATAATGATGTGGCTGTTTGTCCCACTTCTCCCAAGTTACCTTGAGCCCAGGTAGTACTGCCAGCAGGGTGGTAGGAGGTCAGAAATAGTGGTGGGCATCTATGCTCCTGTTCACAGACCTCCCACTACCTTACCTTGAACCTGAAGACAGCTTGGGAAGCTTCTTCTTGCCTCAGCCTTCCAGCCTCCTCAGGGGTCTGGCTTGGAGCGTGGGTTAGAATCTTTGTCTGCCTCAGTCCTCACTGCGCAGCCTCAGGCCTCTGTGTGCTGGGTGATCCCGGAGGTCCCCCAGCCTTGGCATCTAGGGGTTCTGAACATTTGAAGGGTCTCTGTACCACCTGGAGGGTGGTCTTGAATGTGAAAGGCAGGGGCTGGTCTCCTGGAGGACACTGCTGTGTGGTGGGGAGGGAAAGGGAGGTCTATAGACATAAAATGCTGTGCCTGTCATGTAGTAAGAGTGCAAAACCTACTGAGTGCATGATTGACCAGAGCTCAGAGGGGCTGAGGTGGTCCCAAGGGCATCCTGGAGGAAGACTTGAGACTCGAACAGTTGGTGTCAGTCTCTTCAGGTGCCAATATGTGAACCCCAGTTTTGAACATGGACAGACATCTATAGTGTTCTTAATCTAAGAGTCTGGAGGACTCTTCTTTATCCTTCAAAACCCAGCTCATCCATCACTTCCCCTTTGAGTCCCCATCCTGCCTGTTCCAAGAGTTAATGATGTCTCCCTAGGATGGTCATTTGTTTCTTGCATAGGTACTTATTGAGGGATTAACGTGTGGCAGGTTCTGAATATACTGTGGCCCAGGACCACATGGAGCTGACAGCTAATAGAGTTGGTGAAAAGATGGTTGTTTTAGTCAGCTTTTTTTGTCACTGTGACCAGAATACTTGACAAGAACAATATAGAGGAGGAAAGGTTTATTTGGCTCATGGTTTCAGAGGGTCAGTCCATGCTCGGCCAGCTCCAAAGCAGAAACATGACATGCAGCAAGCATGGCAATGGAAGGTTGCTCAACTCATGGCAGTCAGGAAGGAGGGGGTGGGCAGGGACAGTTAGTCCCCAAGGCCATGCCCCCAGTGACCTAGCTCCTCCAGTGACACGCTGCCTGCCTATAGTTACCACCATAACAGTAGCAGTAGTAGTAGCTATAGTAGGGATTGAACCCAGGGGCATTCTGCCTCCAAACTACACCCCCAGCCCCTTTTTATTTTTTATTTTGAAACAGGGTCTCATTAAGTTGCGGAGAGCATCACTAAGTTGCTGAAGCTGGGTGTGAACCTGCAATCTTCCTGTCTCAGTCTTCCAAGTATTGGGATTACAGGTGTGTACCACCACGCCCAGCTTCCATTCAGATTATTAACCCATCAGTGGATTTACCCACTGGTGACGTCAGAGCCCCGATTCAGTCATTTCACC
Source organism: Graphiurus murinus (assembly GCA_004027655.1). Taxonomy (NCBI): domain Eukaryota; kingdom Metazoa; phylum Chordata; class Mammalia; order Rodentia; family Gliridae; genus Graphiurus; species Graphiurus murinus. The sequence continues at coordinate 14,157 of PVLC010009391.1, forward strand.
TCTGAACCTTGCTGTATTGCCAACTTGTGAGCTTTTCTGGGGAACATCGCATAGCCAAATCATAACAGTAGTCAAATAAATAACAATGCAAAATCTATAATAAGTGCTGTGAATAATAATAATGAGTAAATGCCATACAAGTGCTAGCTTTGGGTCAAGCATGCATTTACTCATTTATTCTTTATAACAACTCTGGGAAGTAGATGATGCTATTGTGTCTATATTGAAGATGAAATGGAGACAGAGTGAATAAGTAACTTTCCCTGGGTCATGCAGCCACTGAGTGGCATTGCAGGGCTTGACAGGCTATCTGAAGAACTGGAAACTGTGAGGCAGGGAGGTTAGGGGACAGCTTTGATCAGGTGATGGGTGAGCAGAAGACTTAGCCGGACATGGAGGGCCTCGGAGGAGCGTTGCAGGCCGAAGGAACAGTCTTATTTGCAGGCTCCAGGGTGGGGCATCTTGGTGCCCCCGAGCTGCTGGGTAGAGCCCCTGTGGCCTGGAGTGGTGTGAGCTGGGGCAGAACAGCTGGAATAGGCCTCGATGAAGCCGTGAGCTGCTGCAGCTGTGGGTCTGGGCCTCATAGGCTGAGTTTGGAGAGCTGTGACCTCTGTCACCTGTGAGCTCCTTGGCGGCTCTCTCGCCCTCAGGCTTAGGGCAAGATGTGTACACCCTGCAGGCTGAGCTCAGAGACCACATCCTGACTGCTGGTCTCTGCATGTCCAGCACTGTGACGGTCCCAAGGCCTTCCCATCTGCCCCTGATCCCTCATAGCAAGGGAGCAGGAGCAGGGTGGGCCCCCAGTATGGTTGAGGCACAGAGAAGGAAAATGAGGTGCCTGGGTTCACGCAGCTGGCCAGAGACTCAGGACCGTCACCTGCTAGCCTGGGACCCCTTCTTCAGCCCTTAGTTGGCCAGGGTGGCATCTGGGGCCCCTCTGTCCCCAGTGAGCAGCCTCTGTTACCCTCATTCCTATGCCACCCCAGCTTCCTCTGCCCACTCTGCCACTGACATTATAGGTTTGGGTCCCAGGCTGTCTGAGCTGATCTCACCACAGGCACAGCAGGGTCTGGGGAGGCTGTGCCACCGCCGCTGGCCTGTGCTCGGGCTGATGACAGGGCCACACTGGCATCTGGAGCCTTTGGAGAGCCGCCCACGGCTCCACCAGACAGCAGAAGGGTCCAGGCCTGAGTGGTGCTCACTGGGCCTGTGGAAGACACAGTTTCCTCAACTATGAACTGAATCCATCCCTGCAGATACTGTCAGATTGTAAGCAAAATTACAGACATTGGTGAAAGGCAGAACTTGACATGGTTGGCCAGGGTAAATATTCATTATTCATTCCTTTTTTTTTTTTTGCGGTACTGGGGATTGAACTCAGAGGCATTCTACCTCCGAGCTATACCCCCAGCCCTATTTTTTATTCTTTATTTTGAAACCAAGTCTCACTAAGTTGTGGAGTGCCTCACTAGGTAGCTGAGGCTGGCCACGAACCCGGATCCTCTGGTCTCAGCCTCCCAAATGCTGGGATTTCAAGCGTGTGCCACCACGCCCAGCTTCCTTTTTTTTTCATTCATCTCATCTGGACTTGAGTTTCCTCAGTGATTCAATGGCAAAGCTGCTTGGTCAGATGCGATGGTAAAAGCTAACTTTTCTGTTGAGGAGCTACTAAGTGTCAGGTTTGTTTGTTTGTTTATGTTTATTTATTTAATTACTTATTTATTTATTTTGTGCTACTGGGGATAGAATCCAGGGGCAGTCTACCTCTAAGCTACACCCCCAGCCCTATTTTCCTTTGATTTGGAAACAGGGTCTTGCTAGGTTGGTGAGAGTCTCACTACTTGCTGAGGCTATCCTCCTGTGATCCTCCTGTCTCAGCTTCCCAAGTACTGGGATTATAGGCGTGCACCACCATGCCTGGCTTTGCACTGGCCTTTTTACCTTCTCCTGGGTGTACCTGGCTAAGCCGAGGAACTGACACGTTTGCCTTGTACCTGCTCTGTCCTGTGGCTCCAGGATCACATGGTGCTGCCAGCTGAGTCCTCTGCCCTGGCTGAGGCCTGTGTGTCTCTGCCATTCTCAAGAGCCACCTCCTTGCAGGTAGGAGGTGGCATCAGGGCACTGATAGAAAGGGCCAGAGTCTGACTCTTTGGGGACACAGGAATGACTGTGTCCTGTGTTAGCGAGGCCTGGATCTGTCCTTAGATACCCCTAGCTGAGTAGAGACGGAGAGAAGTATCAGCTAATGGTGGCAGCACAGTGTGGCCAAGCTGTGGCACAGGGAAGCCCTGAGGTAGCCCTTACCAGCTGGGGGAGGGGGTCAGGGCAGGCTTCCTGGAGGAGGTGATGGATTACCTCCCCCTGAAAGCTTTTCCAGGTTAGAGAGTAGCTTCCAGGCAGAGGCACCTGTGAGAGAAGGGAAAGAGCTAGTTGCAGGAGGAAATGGTGGAGGAATTTAGCAGTGAGGATGCTCCCCCACCCCCTTTGCCCATGGAATATGCGTATCCGGCCTGGGGCTTCCTCAGTTTGCCCTCAGAAGGTTACACCTTAACTCATTAATGTCAGTAGACACGAATTGTTAAGCTTCTCCTTTGGAGACAGCCAGTGAGCAGAACAGCTCTGGTAGAGAGAAGAGTAGAATCTCAGCTCCACCGGCACAGAGCTTGGACAAGTCCTCCAGGTGACCCGGCTTCATTCAGCTCCCATTCCTGTGCCAGAGGGATCCTCGTCCCCTGAAGGGCTTGGTGAGGAGTACATACACTGTATTATGTGTGCAGGGCCACTGCAGAGTGTCTTAAAGAACTGCTGCAAGCTGGGTGCAGTGGCACATACCTGTAATACCAGTACTTGGGAGGATGAAGCAGGAGGGTTGCAGGTTTGAGAGCAGCTTCATAACTTAGTGAGACCCTCAGGAATTTAACGAGACCCTGTTTTAAAAAAATAATTAAAAAACAAGCCAGGCGTGGTGGCGCACGCTTGTAATCCCAGCATTTGGGAGGCTGAGACCAGAGGATACGGGTTCGCGGCCAGCCTCAGCTACCTAGTGAGGCCCTCCGCAACTTAGTGAGACTCGGTTTCAAAATAAAGAATAAAAAATAGGGCTGGGGTATAGCTCGGAGGTAGAATGCCCCTGAGTTCAATCTCCAGTACCACAAAAAAAAAAAAAAAAAAAAAAAAAAATTAAAAAACAAAAAGATCTGAGGATATAGCTTAGAGGTAGAATGCCTCTGGGTTCAATCCCTGGTAACCTTCCCCACCCCCACCCCCCCAACAAAAAAAGACCTGCCACATAGTAGGTGCTCAAAAAATTATAGTGAAGCAGCCAGGCGTGGTGGCACGCGCTTGTAATCCCAGTACTTGGGAGGCTGAGACAGGAGGATCCGGGTTCATGGGCAGCCTCAGCTACTTAGTGAGGCCCTCTGCAACTTAGTGAGACCCTGTTTCAAAATAAAGGATAAAAAATAGGGGTTGGGATGTAGCGTGGAGGTAGAATGCCCCTGAGTTCAATCCCCAGTACTGCAAAAAAAAAAAAATTATAGTGAAGCACTAGACTCTGGAGAGACATCCATGCTGGCCCTGCACTCCAGGTTTCCTGGCCCCTCGTGTGCACAATCACTTTACAGTCTAGAAAGTGCTGTCTGTGCTTTACTACGCCCGGCTGTTCAGGCATCAGTGAGTCAGCACCTGAGCTGGGCCCAGGCTGGACCTTGGTTCCGGATGCTCACTGGGGTGGCGGTGGTGCTGCTGATTATCAGGCCTCCTCCACTCCTGGGTGTTGTCCTATACTGACCCATAGAACAGGCTGTGATTGGCTGCAGGATGTGGCCTGGCTCAGGTGTGTCTCTGGTGCAAGTCAGAGGTGGGAGGGGAATGGCCCTGGGGCCTCCCTTAAAGCAACTCGGTTTCCAGCAGCACTGCAGGCCCAGCAGAACCAGGTGGGTCCCACGTATCCTTCTGAGACCTTCTAAAGGGGGTGGGGAGACCCAGCACGTCTCTCTCTTCTCCAGGGAACTAGCTCAGGGAGCAGTGGCAGAGACAAGGGGAGGTCTGTAGCCAGAGGAGTGTGTGTGTGTGTGTGTGTGTGTGTGTGTGTGTGTGTGTATTTGGTACTGAATTTGAGTCCAGGAGTGTTCTACCTCCAAGCTACACCCCCAGCTCTTTTATTTATTTATTTTTAAATTTTATTTATTTATTTATTTATTTATTTATTTATTTATTTATTTATTGCAATACTGGGGATAGAACCCAGGGGCATTCTACCTCCGAGCTACACCCCCAGCCCTATTTTTTTATTATTTATTTTGAAACAGGGTCTTACTAAGTTGCAGAGGGCTTCACTCAGTAGATGAGGCTGGCTGCGAACCCAGATCCTCCTGTCTCAGCCTCCCAAGTACTGAGATTACAAGCGTGTGCCACCACGCCCAGCTTATTTTTTATTTTGAAACACGGTCTTGCTAAGATGCTGAGGCTAGCCTCAAACTTGCGGTCTTCGTGTTTCAGTCTCCCGAGTACTGGGATTACAGGCGTGCAGCACTGTGCTGGGTATGTTTGTGTTCTTGACTAGCTGGTTCCCTGCCTCAGCTTCCTCACTGTAATGCAGGGGGGTGGGGTAATATAGTGGTCCCTATCACTTGAGCAGGCTCACATCATGAGTCTGACAGGAGTGTTAAGAGATAAAGCTGCAGGCCTACGGGCTCTGAGAGCAGTGGGGTGCAGATGGGGTAGCCTGAGAGAGGAAGGGGTCTGGGACTAAATGACTTTGGAGCTCTGAGGGCCTCCAGAGAGGCTGAGTTGCTTTGGTCTCTGCCCTCCCCTTGCCTTTTTTTTTTTGCGGTACTGGGAATTGAATTCAGGGGCATTCTACCTCTGAGCTATACCCCCAGCCCTATTTTTTATTCTTTATTTTGAAACCGAGTCTCACTAAGTTGCAGAGTGCCTCACTAGGTAGCTGAGGCTGGCCACGAACCCGGATCCTCCAGTCTCAGCCTCCCCTCCCCTTGCTTTTAAAGATACAAGTGGAGCTTCCAGGCAGCATAGCTAAGAGAAAGTGTGTCTCAGTGTGGAACTGGTTCTCAGCTGGGCAGACAAGGTGGGAGGGGACTTCTGAGCCGGCCAGGGTGACCCTGTGGACAGGGAGTGATTGCGGTGATCGTGATCTGCGGTGTCTTTACCTTGGAGATCCCCGCACATCCCCAGGTGGAATCCACTGGTCAGAGACCACCTTGCCAGCTGGGTTCCTGTCTTGCCTGGAGGGCAGGGGAGCTGGGAGCCACTGGTGGAGGGCTTCAGAAGTGCCACGGCAGAGGCCTGGAGATATGGCTCAGTGGTGGAGCGCTTGCCTAGCTACACAGGAGGCCCTAGGTCTGATCCCCAGTGCTTGAAAAACAAAACAAAACCAAGAGAAGAGGCGGGTGTGGTGGTACATGTGTGTAATCCCTGTACTTGGGAGGCTAAGACAGGAGAATTATAGGTTCAAGGCCAGCCCACAGTAACTTAGCAAGAACCTATTTTGAAATAAAAAATAAAATAGGGCTGGGGGTGTAATTCAGAGGTAGAATGCCCCTGGGTTCAATCCCCAGTATCATATACACATGAAAAAGTATCCTGCTGGAGTACAGCTTAATGGTAGGGCACTTGCCCAGCATGCATGAGACCCTGGGTTCGATCCCCCAGCAACCACACACATGCCATGGGCTGGTGACCTGACCTCTCGGATGCTGCAGAGGCAGTGATTACCACTGACAGGTTCTGGAGTCAAGAGAACCCCACTCTAGTCTCCTTTTTGCCTTTTATTGGCCAGACATTCTAGGGTGGGGGGGTCTTCCCTTGTTCCTTGGCAAGACCCTCCCCCAGCTGTGAAATGAGGAGTCCTGCTTCAGAGTGGGCATTCAAGGTCCCCCAAGGACGAGGCCTGGTGCACAGAGGCAACAGCCATAGATTTCTGAAAAGGAGCCTTGAGCTTCTTCCAGGGACCTTCTTGGACAGCTCCTGTCCTGCGGGCACCTCTCTGGCTCCGTGTGACTCCTTACTGGCTCTGCCCATGAGCAGATGACTAAGCTTTAACTTCTGCCAGCCTTGGGGCAAACAAAGCCCTTCCCCACCCCCCTGTCACCTTCCACCTACTGCTTATTTCTTTGCTCCTTTTTTTCCATAAAAATCTCTGGAAGAGTTGTCTGCAGTCCCCATTTCTACTTGGCTACCTCTCTCATCCTTTCTCTGTCACTCTGACTAGACTTCTCCCCTCTCCTCCTCCCTTCCTGAGGTCAAGTTGGGGACGGCCTTGACTCTGCAGGTGCACCAGCTGGGCAGGAGGCCCTCCTCTCTAGGGGCTTATGCCAACTGCTCCCGCCAGTCTCCTATGTGGGCCCCTCCCAACCGACCTCTAAGTATGGAGTGTGCACATCTCTGTCCACACTCTTCTCCAATGATGTCTCTTTTAGTTACTAGGGCTACAGACCAAACTACCCTAAAACTTTGTGGCTTACAACAACAACTGCTGTATTGCCTGCTGTGTGAGTTTGTGGGTCAGGAGCTGGGTAGGACTTGGCTGGGCAATTCTTCTGCCCTTTAGCACTGTGGAGGTTCCTTGGTGGTATTACCTGGTGGGTGAGCTGATTGGGGATCCAAGACGGCTTTGCTGGCACCTCAGTGGGGATGGCTGCAAGGTTAGGCTCCTCCGGGACAGTCACTTGGAGCACCCACACCTGGCCTCTTCAGTGTGGCAGTCTCAAGGGAGTCAGATTTCCTACCACAACAAGAGTTCCCAGAGGCCTGGGGGAAGCTGCAAGCTTCTCGTGATCTGGTCTCAGAGGTACTGTTGAAATGTCACTGAAGGTGACTCAGATCCAGGGGAGGGATTAGACTCTACCTCTCAGTGGGAGGAGTCGCAAAAAACTGGCAGCCTTTAACTTACCACGAGTCAGTCATGGAGTGCTGTGGATTTAAGATACCCACTTGCTGGCAAGTCTAGGTGTGGACTGTCATCCTCAGTGGGTTGTGAGCGGGAACTTTTTTTTTTTTGCGGTACTGGGATGGTACCAGGGGCATTCTACCTCCAAGCTACACACCCAGCCCTATTTTTTAATTCTTTATTTGGAAACAGGGTCTCACTAAGTTGCAGAGGGCCTCACAAAGTTGCTGAGGCTAGCTGCAAACCGGATCCTCTGGTCTCAGCCTCCCAAGGACTGGGCTTACAAGTGTGCACCACCACGCCCGGCTGAGTGGGAATTTCTTGAAACCTCGCTTTAAATGTTTAATTCTTGATTCAGTCTGACCAGCACTGCCATCCACCAGCCACTCCTTCCAAGCCTGAGCCCTCCCTCTCTCTCACCTCATGGTGGAAGCCCTTGGCACCTCAGCACACGGTGCTGGAGGAGAATCCAGCCTCCCTGGGGACCTGTCAGCCCTGGGTCATGTGGACTCGGTCTGCCCTCCCGGCTTCTGCCGCCTTTTCTTCCTCTGACAGTCAAGCGCCTCTGTTCTCCTGCCTGCTGCTCTGCAGACCCAGCGTCTTGAGCAGTTACTCCTTCAAATTCATCCAGACCCGCGGGGCTTGGTGGCACGTGCTTGTAATACCAGTACATGGGAGGCTGAGACAGGAGGATACAGGTTTGAGGACAGCCTCAGCAATGTAGTGAGACTCTCAGTAACTGATACCCTATTTCAAAACAAAACAAAAAAAAACAAATAAAGTGGGCAGGGGTATAGCTCAGAGAAAGAATGTCCCTGGGTTCAATCCCCAGTACAAAAAAATATATATATATTCATCTAGACCTTAGACAGGAAGCCTCCTCCATTACCCACCCTAAATAACTTCTCCCATCTACCATCCTCTCTCTTAATCCTTCCTTCCTTCCTTCCTTCCTTCCTTCCTTCCTTCCTTCCTTCCTTCCTTCCTTCCTTCTTCCCTCCCTCCCTCCCTCTCTCTCTCTCTCCCTTCTTTCCTTCAATTAACCCAATGGGCCTGGCCGTGCACCTCCTAATTCTCAGACTACAACTGAGATACATCCCCAGCCTTTAAAAATTTTTTTAAATTTTGAGACAGGGTCTCACTAAGTTGCCTAAGCTGACCTCAAACTTAATGATTTTCCTGCCTCAGCCTCCCTAGTGCCTGGGATCACCACACCCAGCCCCCCCCCCCCTTTTTTGTTTGTTTGTTTATTTGTTTTTTTCTTTCTTATGGTACTTTTCACTCTCTAAAATGATCTGGGTCCTTTTTCTTTATTATCTGTCCACTAGAGAAGAGACTGTCTTGTTCAATCCTGTTTCCAGGCATTAAAGGACTGAATGGGGTTTTAAACAAAGATAAATGTCTCCAGGCAGAGTTGGCCTCTCTTGTTCATCCTGTGTGGTCTTGATTTTACACCTTATTAGGACTCCTCTGGTTCCCCAGTCCAGCCAGTTCTCAGATCTGCAGCCATAGGTCTGACCCTCAGGCCACAGAGAGCCCCAGCCCTTGGCAGTCTTGGTGTCCCACTCCTGGGCCACTCCCTGCTCCCTCTGTCCCTCCCACAGGGCCTCACACTGCTGCAAAACCCCAGCCTGGGGCTGTCTCCTCCCTGCACTGAGTCATTCCTTCCCTACTCGGGTCCCCTAACCACACCCCACCACAGAGGGAAGTCTTCCGTGCCACGGGCCCTAGTTGGTTATGGCTTGAGTTGGGCTGTTAAGTTTGTGGACAGATGAAATCATGAGGCTGTTTTCACATAAACAACTATTAAGCTAGAGCTGCCCTGGCATGCAAACAACTTAAAACAAAGCAGTGGTGATGGAAGCACTTAAATGCAGGCGGAGGGAGGAGTGAGCCTTTCCTTTTCTGTTATAGATGTTCAGGTGGCTTCTGTGACCAGGTATCTGCATTTGAGCCATCTGATCCAGTATCGAACAGAGCCGGCAAATGTGGCACGCCATTGGAGACACCCCCAGGTCCAATTTAACCTGTTTAACTGAGCACTTGCAGTGTCGGGGTCTACACAAATGTGAAATATACAGATACGTTTATTTCTGTCTCAGTGGGCTCCTCTCTGTGCTTGGCATGGCTCAGTCACAGTCACACCGAGCTGTTTTCCAGTGACTCCAAAAGTCCATTTTCTTCCCAAGGGTCTGGAAATGAGGTGTTTGAACTACCATTGAGTGTTGGACTGTGTGTGGACATCTGTGGAAGGCCTCACGGAGGGCCATGGACTCCGTCTTGTGCAACCTTGATTCTTGACTGATAGGAAGCTTTAGTAGATAGATTTTGTGTTCAACTGGCAGTGCCAGGAGGAAAGTGAAGGTCATCGTCGCAGGCTGGGGGTGACAGGCCCCCCATCTCACCCCCACTTCTCCGCAAAGGCCCTCTGGCAAGTCTCAGCAGATGGCTCTTGATGTGGGAACTGTGCAGGCCCTTCTCCTCTGGAAGGTTTCCTGTGTCTTCTGGCTTTTTAACCACACAAAGAGCTGCGGTACTGGGTGCACAGGGCAGACCCTGTTCCAAGCACTTCACACATATAATCTCATTGCCTCTCTATGATATTCCAATCCCACTTTGTAGGTGCCGAAAGTGAAGTTCAGAGAGACTTAGGTAAGTGGCTTAGGGTGATCCACCCAGCCAGAGTCAGGCTCAGGACCAGTGTTGTCTGGGCTTGCTGGGCCTCACCATCTTGAACCCCCGCTTACGCCTTTCTGTGTTTTTCTTTCTTCTCTCCCTCCACCCTTCTTGTTTTTTCTTCAACAAACCTTTCTTGTGGGCTTAAATTCCTATGAGAGAGTGCAGGAAATATGGGGGTAGGGTAGGACTGGGACAGGTTAAGGCCATTCTGCAGCCAGAGAGCAGGGAGCAGAGGGAAGTGCGAGGCACTGATGTGCCCTCTCTGCTCTGTGGCCTCTGCCCGGCCTGGCTGTGCACCTCCTAACTCTCAGATCTGCCAGCTTGGGGCCTCGGGAGCAGGAGAGATGTTCCTCTACCAGACCTCATTCTGATGCCTGCTGCACCTGTGAGGGAATGCACCCAGTGGCCACATCACAACCCCCACTCGCCCTGCTTGGAATGGTGTCTTGAACTCTTTGGGGATAAATAAGAAGTTGTGCTGTGCAAGGGAAGCTGGTCGAGGTGGAAAGGAGGCCAGGGCCGCAGAGAGTTTGGGGATGGGGCCTCGTGGGCCTGCAGTGAGTGGGGAGGGACTGCCTGAGGGGCGGGGGTAGGCACGGTGGCCTCCCTCAGCGGGAGGGGCCTGCAGGGGCCCACAGGCTGCCCTGCTTCCTGGGGCAGGAAGTCCCAGCTGCGCCAGGATCCAGCCAGACTGAGAGCAGCTCAAGCCAGAGGAATGTGTGGAGGGGTGGGGGGTGGTGTGTGGGCTTCACTGCCTCCCCTTCCTCTCCCTCTGCTGTGCGCTTGTGTTCACACCAGTGTGTGTGTGTGTGTGTGTGTGTGTGTGTGTGTGTGTGTGTCCTCTCCTTGCTCTACTTCCTGTCTGCTTCTGTTTTCTCTCTCTTGACCATCCTTTTTCTGCTCTCTTTTCCTTCCTCTCCTTGCCTTTGTTCTGTTCTCGACCATCTTCTATAACTGCTCTTCCTTCTCCTTCTTGTTTTCTCTTCCTCCCTGGCTCCCTCTTGGAGGGGGATTGTGGTGGCTGCAGTTGCTGTGCCCAGCTCCAGGGTAAACGAGGTGGCGTGCAGGATGGCAGGGCCCGGGCCTATTGCCTGGTGGCCTGTTGCCATGGTGACCTAGAGGCAGGGCAGCCTTGGCGGTCTGGCAAGCAAGGCCTTAAGGGCCCTGATGGGGGAGAGGCCAGGTCCGGCCTTCACAGGGGCTGGCCCACCTCTCCGCCAGAGCCATGGCCTGTGAATGTGGGTTCTAGGCTGGGTGCTGTCATGGTGGCTCCCCTGAGGTGCTCATAGCAGAGGTCAGTCACACTGAGGGTCAGAACGCTCATGAACTCTTGCTGGGATGTGTAGGGAGTGGGCAGGCTCCTCAGTAGAAGGGTCTGTGTCAGAAGGGGGTGAGTCCATGGTCTGTGGGAGCAAGCAAGCTCATGCTGGATAGCCACTGGGCGGGGCATGGTGGGTGGCGTTGCTGCCCGTCAGAGAGGCCTGGCTGGCTGGCCATGTGGTGTCTTCCTACTCCGAAATGAGGACCCACGAGGCACGGTCTCAGCTCACAGAGGTCTTGCGTACCTCACTGGTGGTGGCCTGTGAGACGGGGTTCCAGAAAGAGCCTTGACCTGGCTATAGGACACGGATCCCACCACTCTTCCTGCAGAGGTCATGAGAACGGGTGGGGTGCTTTTGGGGGTGCTGGCCTGGCATGCTGTAGCTGTCACAAGGGCCCGGGAGGCGGCAGTACGATCCTGCTGCTGGACAAAGGTGGTTACAGCAATGTGGCCAATCAGCCTCAGCCTTCCAGAGAGTCCCAACTTACTGGCTTACTATTCCCTTCCCAGAAAAAAATTACCCACCCTGGGTGCTTCCCTTTATTTCTATTCAACACCCCCAGTTGCACCTGAGGCTACTACTGTACCCAGTACCACCTCTGGGGTGGTATCGCTGACACTAGGGATCTATAGAAACAGACTTGGGCCCAGGTCCCACCTCTGCTCTTTGCTGACTATGTGCACATGCAAGTTATTACCTCTGTTTCCCTATCTGTAAAAATGGAAATAATGACAACATGTAGCTCTTAGGGCTGTGTGACAAGTAAAAGAGAAAGCACATGTGAAAGTCTTAGCACAGTGCCCGGCACAAATTCATTCCTTAAGGGAGCGTGATTGTTCTTGATCTCACCTGCATGCCTACCCCCTTCAGTTTTATGAACGGAGGAAGCTGGGCCCAGACAGGTTAAAACGCTTGCTCGCTTCCTGAGGTGGTTGGTCAAGGGCATGCTGCAGGCACAGTGCCCAAGCGGAGTGAGAGCATTGGCGAAGTTAAGCGGAAGCCCTGGCTCCACGGCTCTCAGCCGCCAGCCCCACGCAGGCCCCACGCAGGCTGTGCATACTCCCATGGGTGGGCCCCCTGGGTGCCAGCTTCTCCCAGGTTCCTCTAGCTCTGGGCCCTGGCTCTGTGAGGGCGGCCCGCTCAGGCTTGCCTGTGGGGTGTGTCTGTCCCAGTCTCTGGGTGAGAGCAGAGCCCCTGCGACTGGCAAAGCCCTGGGCTGTGTTCCCTGCTTTGCACCTGAGGCTGGTGCTGCTAAGTTCTTAGGGTTCTCATTTTACAGGGGCTGGCTGTCGGGGTGCTCAGGGGTTGTTGAAAGAATGAATCATCCATCGTGTGGAGAGAGAGGGCCAGCAAGTCACTGAAGGCCCCTCTGGTGCTGAGGCCGGGGCTGGCATTCAGACACCATCCATAGCCCCCACCCAATGCTGCCTCCTTCCTCCACATTGCCATTTCCCAAAGCGAGAAACCAAGGCTGCTGGGGGGGGGGTGGTCACCATGGGGAGGAGTCCCCATCTAGCCAGCTCTCCAGCCTCCTTGAAATGATGCTCCCTCACCGGGCACAGCACTTCACAGTGAGCCAGGCGCCTGGCATTCTGGGGATCTGCTGTAGTCCTTGCACTTCCCTTGGATGAGGATGAGGGGGTGCTTGTCCTGTTTTTCCCAAGGAGGAAACAGTTTCTCAATGTTTTCCCTAGGACTGCCTGAATCCCACTAGGATTAAGACCATTCACTTAATCTCTTGCATAGAGACCTCTGTGCCTCAGTTTCCCCATCCATACAACCAAGCACTTCTTACTCTCATGGTGCCAAGGCAGGGCCTGAAGTGTAGACAGAGGCAGGAAGCCTGCGCTGAAGCCCTGAATCTCTGCTCCAGAGCTGGGCAGCTAGGGCAGGACTTGGGACTTCTCTGGGCTGGGGTCCCCTGTGCACTTTGTCAATGATAGTGCCTCACATATCTGTCCCTGGGTGGGATGAGTCCCGAATGGCATAGCACTCAGTAAATTCCCTCCCCACTCCTCTGGCCTCTGGCCAGCTCCCCGGTGGGCCCCAGGCAGTGCTGATGACCAGGCTGAGGTGTCCGATTTCAGACAAGGTTATTTTTACCCTGGGGGGTGGAGGGAGGCAGGTATGTTCTGGCTTTCAGTTCTGGAATGGGGTGAGAGGAGAGGGATAAGAGGGGGGCCTCATAGAGTTCATCCTTCCTTCTATGGGAGGTGACACTAGAGGAAATCTGGGACTCAATAAACAAACTCATGCAACTGGACCATAAGAAGCTGGACTCTGTGGTCCTTGTCCCTGTGGGCATCGGGAGTAGTGAGAGGGTTTCTGCTTTGTGGATCTTCTGCTCTGGTATCAGTCAAATGCCCCACTATTAAATAGGCATTGTCAGCCAGGGCTGGTGGCACACCCTGTAATCTCAGTTCTTGGGAGAATGAGACAAGAGGGCTGCAGTTTTGAGCCCAACATACCATAAATTACCAAGACCTTGTTTCAAAATAAAATAGGGTTGGGGTGTATCCCAGAGGTAGAATCCCAGTGCCACACGTGTGTGTGGGTGCATGCATGTACACACACACACACACACACACACACACACACACACACACACACACACACCACACAACACCCCCAGCTCTATTTTATTTTTGTTTTGAAACAGGGTATCACTAAGTTGCTGAGGGCCTTGCAAAATTGCTGAGGCTGCCCTTGAAGCTGCAATCCTCCTGTCTCAGCCTCCCAAGTACTGGGATTACAGGTGTTTGCCACCATGCCTGGCATCACACACACACACACACACACACACACACGCACACGCACACGTACACGCATGCACACCATACCATTTGCTGGTGTTTAGTATATTCACAGTGCTTGCAACCAGCCCTCTCTAGAGTTCTGCATGTTCCCATCACTCCCTGGTAAAACCCCTCCTGGCTCCTTCAGCAGTTCTCCCGCCCCCCATTCCCCTCCTCCCAGCCCCCAGCAGCCACCTGCCTGCTTCTTGTCTCTGGATTTATCTGTTCTGGAAAATACATTTAAATGGATTCATACAATATATGACTTTTGGTGCCTGGCTTTTTTTCATGTAGTATGTCTTTGAAGTCCATCTGTGTTGTAGCATGTATCAGTATTTCATTCCTTTGTAGATCTGAATAATATTTATTGTGTAGATTAGCCACATTGTGTTGGGCATTTGGGCTGCTTCTATCTTTGGCTACTCTGAATAGTGCTGCTATGAACACATGTATATGTATTTGAGTGCTTGTTTTCAAATTCTTTGTAAATTCTCAAAATTGTGTGTGTGTGTGTGTGTGTACTGGGGATTGAACTCAGAGGCATTCCACCTCTGAGCTACACCCCCAGCCCAGCTCTATTTTTTATTCTTTGTTTTTGAAACAGAGTCTCACTAAGTTGTGGAGGGCCTCACTAAGTAGCTGAGCTGAGGCTGGCCGCAGACCTTCGAACCTCCTGTCTCAGCCTCCCAAGTACTGGTATCACAAGTGTGCACCACCACACCCGGCTTCAAAGAATTATTTTGGTATATCCCTCAGAGTAGAATTGCTGCAGTACTGAACCCAGGGACATTTTACCTCTGAGCTACACCACCAGCCTATTTTTATTTTGAAATAGGGTCTCACAGCCAGGCGTGGTGGCACACACTTGTAATCCCAGTACTTGGGCAGGTGAGACAGGAAGATCTGGGGTTGTGGCCTGCCTCAGCTACTTAGTGAGGCCCTCAGCAACTTAGTGAGACCCCATTTCAAAATAAAGAATGAAAAAATAGGACTGGGGGTGTAGCTCTGAGGTAGAATCAATCCCCTGGGCTCAATCCCCAGTACTGCAAAAAAAAAAAAAAAAAAAAAAGGTCTCACTAAGTTGAGGAGGGCCTCGCTAAGTAGCTGAGGGCCATCTATGAACCTGTGATCCTCCTGTTTTAGCCTCCCAAGTACTGGGATTACAAGCATATGCCACCACGCCCGGCTTTATTTTTATTTTTTTTATTTTGAAATGAGGTCTCCCTAAGTTGAGGAGGGCCTCACTAAGTAGCTGAGGCTGGCTATGAACCTGTGATCCTCCTGTCTCAGCCTCCCAAGTACTGGGATTACAGGCGTGTGCCACCACACCCGGCTGTGTATTTCTTTCTGAGGAACTGCCACTGCTTTTTGCAGTGACTCAACCCTTTTACATTCCCACCAGGAAGATATGAGGGTTCATGTCTCCATATCCTTGCCAACAATAGCCTGAGACTCAGGGCTCTAGGCTCTGTTCCCTCCCTCAGTCAGTGTGATTCAGGGACATTTGCTTGTCTTGTCCGAGGCTCAGAGAGGAAGATTTTCTTCCACTTTCCCTATCTTTGAGGCCTACTAAAGTGCTATAGAAATGTGAACGTGAACCTTAGCTGGTAGGTCTGAGATTGACCTAAAGTCCACTACTTCCTAGCTGCTCAGAGCAGTGTGCCCTCTCTCAGCCTTGGTTTGCTCATCAGTAAAAGGGTAGAATAACAATGCCTTGCATAGTAGATATGAGAATTGCTGAGATTGCTGGGTGCAGTGGTGCATGCCTGTAATCCCAGTGACTCTGGAGGCTGAGGCAGGAGGATTTTCAAGTTGGAGGCTGGCCTGGGCAATTTAACAAGACCTTATATCAAAATAAGATATATTTATTTATTTTTCAGTACTGGGAATTGAATCCAGGGGTATTTTACCTTTGAGCTATACCCCCAGCTCTATTTTATTTTTTACTTTGAAATAGGGTTCTTCTGTCTCAGCCTCCCAAGTACTGGGATTACAGATGTGTGCCACCATGCCCAGCTTAAAAATAAAAATTAAAAGGGGGCTGGGAGCTGGATGTGGTGATGCACATTTGTAATCCCAGTGCTTGGGAGGCTGAGACTGGAGGATCCGAGTTCGTGGCCAGCCTCAGCTACTTAGGCTCTCCACAACCTAGTGAGACCCTGTTTCAAAATAAAGAATAAAAAATGGGGCTGGTGGTGTAGTTTGGAGATAGAATACCCCTGAGTTCAATCCCCATTACCACACACACACAAAGCGGGGGGTGGGGTGGGAGCTGGAGGGTGTAGCTCACTGATAGAGTGCTTACCTAGCATGTGTGGGTCCAAATTACTGATACAATACATGTGAACTCCTAGCATAGGACCTGATGATTAGTAGGTGTTCAATAAATGTTCGCCAAATGAATAACAAATAGGAGGTGCTTAATAAAAAATAGTGGTTCAATTCTCTATCCTTCCAAACCTCAAATCTTGAAAAGCGTCAAGTGCCTACACATGCTGTAGCTAGAAGTAAAGTTGGGATGTATGATGGCCCCTGGGGACCATTGTTCATCTTCTGGAATGAGATATGATCTGATATATACAATTGGAAGCCTGTTCTACAGCCTCAGGGCGGCTTCAAGGACAAATATTCACCTGAGAATTTGGTACTCACTACTACTCTTTTTGCCTTGTCTGCTAGGAACCTCAAGGCCAAAAGCAGTTCTCTATGGCAGGTTCTGAATTACTTCCCTAATCCTCTCCTCCCTTATTTGGTTCCTTAACTTGATTTGTTTGCATTCTGTCTGTGTCCCTTGCGCCTGTGTAGGCCACCTCAGAGCCTTTTTTGGGAAAAAGGTAGGGAACAGTCCTGAAGGAGAGCTCTGGAATGTGATAGTGCTCCTGCCTGGCCCGTGGGAAGAGGGCCTGGAGGTCCTCATTGCACTGGCCTCGCAGAGGCGGGAAGAGGGGCTGCCTCCTTTGTGGGATTCAGCCTAGGCAGCTCCCACACAGCAGCTCAGTGCCCCCCCCCCCCCGGGACAATGAGGCCTTTCATGGGGCCTTGTCCATGGCTCTGAGGGTGGGCCAGAGGCCTCCTCCCCCTGCCCCTCCAGGACTGCCTTCCAGCGGAGGAGGGAAGACTCTGGCTTTGCAGTCTCCACCCAGGGATTGGAGCTCTGCCTGTGATGTCTGGCCGGCTTTTTAAATTAAGGCAGAACCTCTCAAAAGGGCTGATATTCCAGCCCCTTATGGGTTGCAGCACAGTTCTGGAGAGCTCGTGTGCCAGGGGCTCTGTGTGTGTGTGTGTGTGTGTGTGTGTGTGTGTGTGTGTGTTTATTCAGGATGGGAACCAGGGGCACTCGACCTCTGAGCTACAGCCCCAGCTACTTTTATATTTTATTTTGAAACAGGGTTTTGCTAGGTTGCTAAGAGTTTCACTAAGTTGCTGAAGCTGGTCTCCAACCTGCAATCTTCCCGTCTCAGCCTACCAAGTACTAGGATTGCAGGCGTGTGCCACCATGCCTGGCTAAGAGCTTTGTATTCTTGATCACCTTTGATTTCACCCCCACAGTGACCCTTGGAGGTGGGTATCATAATCTCATTTTTACAGACAAGGAAACAAGGCCCCACAGAGATTGAACAGTGTGCCTGAGGTTGCACAGATTATTGGTAGAATTGGACTTGAACCCAAGCCAGGCTGCCCAAGACCCGTGCACGGTCTGTGTCATGGTGACTACATCAGAGGCCACCCTAGCTCATGTCCCCGTCCAGGGCAGTTGCTCTTGTTTGCACTGGTGAGGTAGTTTCTCTTCTTTGCCTTTTGTGCTGGTGTCCACGTCTCCTGAACTGCAGCCGTTCCCTGCTGTTTCCACTATTCCCCATGCCTCTGCACCCCTTGTCCTTCCAGCATGAACCCTAAGGCCACACCATCACTAGTCCTTCCTCTCTTCCAGGGGCCAGTATTTGGCATGTGCTCTCTGCCAGGCCTGGGTCCTTGTCCTGCGGGGCTCATAGGGGTGGTGCAGCTCTGTCATTGCTCTAATGGAGACAGTGAGACTGCAGGGGCCTGGGGGACCCTGACTCTGCTGGGAGGGTGGGGACAGGAGGATGCAAGTGCAGAGGAGGCTCACAGGGTGGACAGGGCAGGAGAAGGCATTCTAGCAAGAGCAGCATCCCTACCATGGAGGGGCTGCCCATGCCCGAGCTGTGGGAGCAGCTGCTGGGGCTAGTGGTAGGAGCTGTGGTGGCTGGGCCTTGATCCTGACAGCAGTGGGGAGCCATCGAAGAGTCTTGAGCAAGGGAGGTGCCTGGTGAGGCTGGCTCTTTAGGAAGGTCTGTGTGGTCCTAAAGGCAGAGTGAAGAGTGAAGTTGGTGGTGGGGGGAGTTTGAGGACTAGACCAGCTCTCCCTGGGAGGCAGCACGTGGTAAGTGGCCGCTGTGGAGTCAGCGGGTGCTCTTTTTGGACAGATCCCCCTGTGTGTGTGGAGGCTGGAAGGAGGTGGAGTGACTGGAGCCTGCAGACGGGCTGTGGAAATAGTCCAGGGCCAGCAGTGCAGGGACCGAGCGTTTAAAGAGGCGGGATCCTTGGGACTTAGATACTTGGGGGAGGTGGGAAATCAAAGTTAAGCCTGTTGTCAGATCACCTAGCAGGAATCCAGGCCAGGAGCTGCCCCACCTGGGTGGCTACGGGCCTGCCTGTCCCTCCATGCCTCAGTTTCCCCAACTGTGGAGGGATGGGGCAAGGTGGTCTCTCCTGCTCTGACTGCATAGATATATGGTGAGTGGCTGGGGATGGGACACAGAGCCATGGTGTGGTCAGCTGGGGCCCAGTCTAGGATTGTTAAATCTGGCCAGGTTGGCGTGGCCCAGGGCCAGTGCCTGGCATGCTGCCATCTGAGAGGGCACGTTTGGCCTCCGGATGCCCCCCCCTCCCTCCCCGCAGCAGCTCTGCCTGCCTGGCTGTCCTAAGCCCTGGCTCCATCCGGGGCGGCTGTTCTCCTGGGAGGAGTGGCCCCACTCTGGGGTCCTATTGGTCAAATCTTGCCTGGCCGCATACACCCCTGCCTCGGGGGCTGGCTGCCTGCCCACCTTGGGCCCGGCCTGGCATCAGCAGACTGCCTTGGAGCCCAAGGAAAGAGGTGCAGTCTGGGAGACTGTGGGGCCACCTGGGCTGCTCTGACCCCGCTGCCTGGGCTCCAGCCAGGGCTCTGCAGGGAGTGAGGTCCTTGGCTCCCTTTGGCAGGGGCAAGGGCTCAGCCCAGTGTGGTATTCCTGTATGATGGGTGACAGGGCTCTGTGTCTTCCTCACTGGGAATCGCGGCTGGGTGTGTCAGACCCCAGGCAGGGTTAGACCCCAGAACCCTGGGACCAGGGCGGGGGTACCTTAGGCGTGGCAGTTCTCGCCTTCACTGGTGAGGACAGGCGTGGCTCAGGATCACACAGCGCCTGAGGGACAGGCTAGGATTTGCACTCAAGTCTCTCTCTGGTCTGGAACCTTTGATGAGATCCTACTGTGTGCCAGGCCCTTCTAGGCTCAGTTCATCTTTGTGTTCTTGGTATTTGGCCCAAGGCTCAGTGCAGAGGAGGTGCTTGTTGAGTGAATGAATGATGCCGCTGGAGAGTCTGAGCAGGACTCCCATGGGAGTATGGACTGACCAGCTGAGAAGTGGGGAGAGGACCAGACTCAGGCCAGGGCTTTGTCCATCACAGTTTCCTCAGCTGTAAGGTGGCTCCAGCGAGACGGTGGGTATGGTGAAGCAGGGCACCATGTGGGGGGTCGCCTGTGTGTGTGTCCGGACCACCCGAGACCCCGATGTTCTGCTCCATTTGCTCTGCCTGCTTTCCTCTGCGACTTGCCTCCCCAGGGCTTCTTTCTGGGCAGTTCCTTCCAGACTCCCTGGCTGTGAGCAGGGTTTGGGGAGAGTGTGGGTAAATGGAGCGCCCATCCCCTTCCTGTAAGCGCTCCCACACCCAGAAAGCCAGCCACCCGCATCCACATCCACGCAGCCCCCAGAGCACGAGCCGGCTGGAAATGCCTCGGCAGCAGTTACCATGGTGACGGGGCCTGCTGCGTAGACCACGGCAGCCTTCAAGGCACCTGTGAGAGCCTGAGAGCTGGGCAGCCGCACCCCACCGGCCTCCATCCAGGCTGAGAGCTGCTGGGGCCGTTGCCCTTCCCTCCCTCCTCAGTGCCCAGCACTGGGCCTGATACCCAGGGCCTCTGGGGAATGAGCGATGTCTCTGGGAACCACATCTAGTTCTGGGTCAGACAGACTCGCTTCAAATCCCAGTTCTACTACTGTAAGGATCAGGGTCCTTGAACAAGACACCTCGGAGTGTTTTGAATTCATTTAATTAGTAATGGCATCCTATGGGGAAAATCCCCCAAGGTGTGCCGACCCCAGTCTACAAGCGGGCACTGCTCCATCCTGCAGCTGTGGCAGGCTGGCCATCCGTCCTGACGCTCTCTGCTGCTGTGTCCAAGGCCCAGGGCCCCGACTCCCTCTCATCTTGGTCCCAGAAGGCCCTGCAGGCAGTGTGATGTGCTGGGGAGGACTGAAACCACAGCCAGACCTGAGGGATGGGAGCTGGACTTTTGGACTTTGCCACTTGAGAATAATAATGTACCTGTTTCACATGTTTGTTGTATGAATAAAATTAGCACATGTAAAGTACTTAGAAGAATAGATGACACTTAAATGCTACATAAACATTAGCTGCAACTGTTGTCACCACCACATAGTTGACATTGGCCGTGAGAACTGGAACATATATGCCTTTCCCTCCTCCTTTTTCTCACATGTGCAGGTGTGCCTGGCTCTGGAGTTTACCATATACTAGGGAGGGCAACCCAAAGAGATGAGCCCAGAGAGAGCTCAGATGGGTTGCTTCCCCCACCCCTTCTGAGGGTCCTGGAGCGTAAGACAGGGAGGTAACTGGGTGTGGTAGTGCATGCCTATAATTCCAGTGCTTGAGAGTCTTAGACAGGAGGATTGCAGGTTCAAGGCCAGCCTCAACAACTTAGGGAGACCTTGTTTCAAATGAATAGATAGATAGATAGATAGATAGATAGATAGATAGATAGATAGATAGATAGATAGGGCTAGGGGTGTAGCTTGAAGGTAGAATGCCCCTGGGTTCAACCTCCAGTGCCAGAAATAAAATAAAAAAGATAGGGTGGGCTCTAAGCTTGAGACCCATCTCTTAGGCATGAGTTTGAGGGTTCTCTCTGCTGCCTCTCCAGCTGGCTGGCTTGGACAGCTGGCCAGTGACTGCCTGGGCTCCCAGTCACAGCAGAGCCAAGTGCTGAGGACATTAGCACCCACTAGGGGCTGTCCTTTTGATGTCAACCAAATACAGGAGCCCAAGAAAGGGGCCCTTTAGGGATGAATTGCAGCTGCTTGTAATAATAATAATAATAATAATAATAGCAATAATACTATTATTATTATTTGTGTGTTTGTATGTGTGTACCTGGGGATTGAATCTAGGAGGAGTCTACCTCCAATCTATACCCCCAGACCTTTTTATTTTTTATTTTGAAACAGGGTCTCGCTAAGTTGCTGAAGCTGGCCTTGAATCTGTGATCCTCCTGTTTCAGCCTCCCAAGTACTAGGCTTACAGGTGTGTGCCACCACACTTGGCTTGGAGCTGCTTGTTGAAACACTTTACTGGGAGCAGTTCCCAGGCTCCACTGCTATAGGGCTCACTAGCTCACTGCTATAGGCCTTCCCTAGACCCCCTCCCTTCCTTCTTCTTCCCCCTTCTGTCTTTTCTTCCTTCCTTCTCTCTTTCTCTTCCTCTTTATGGTTGGGTCTTGCTTTTTCATTTTATTTGTGTGTGTGGTACTGGGAATTGAACTCAGGGACATTCTATCTCTGATCTATACCCCCCACCCTATTTTATTTTGAAACAGGGTCTCACTAAATTGTGAAGTACCTCACGAAGTTGCTGAGGCTGGCTGTGAACCTGTGATCCTCCTGTCTCAGTTTCCCAAGTACTGGGATTACAAGCAACGCCCGGTTTGGATCTTGCTTTTTTAATGCAATCTGAAAATCTTTTTTTAACTGGAGTGATTGCACCATTTACTTTTTTTAAAAAATTGTTTTGCGGTACTGGGGATTGAACCCAGGGGTGTTCTACTTCTGAGCTACACCCCAGCCCTATTTTTTATTCTTTATTTTTGAAACAGGGTCTCACTAAGATGCAGAGGGCCTCACTAAGTAGCTGAGGGCCTCACTAAATTGCTGAGGCTGGCCATGAACCTGCGATCCTCCTGTCTCAGCCTCCCAGGTACAGGTGTGTACCACCATGCCTGACTATATCTTTAAATTTACCATTTTAAAGCACACAATTCAGTGGCATTAAGTACATTTACATTGTTGGGCAACCATCACCACCAACCATTTCCAGAAATTTCCATCTTCCCAAACTGAAACTCTATACCCATTAAATAGTAATGGTGGTTAGCCTCTGGTAACCACCATTCTCCTTTCTATCTGTACAGACTTGACTAAGGGCTTCCTATCGATACACTCATACAGGATTTGTCCTTTTTGTGTGTGTGTGGTACTGGGGATTGAACTCAGAGGCATTCTACCTCCGAGTTATACCCCCAGCCCTATTTTTTATTCTTCATTTTGATACAGGGTCTCACTAAGTTGCAGAGTGCCTCACTAGGTAGCTGAGGCTGGCCTCGAACCCGGATCCTCCGGTCTCAGCCTCCCAAATGCTGGGATTACAAGCATGTGCCACCATGCCCGGCTTGTATTTGTCCTTTTGTGATGACATATTTCACTTAGCAAAATGTCCTCGAGGCTCATCCACTTTGGAGCAAGTATCAGAATTTCCTTCCTTTTTTTTTTTTTTTTCGGTACTGGGGATTGAACTCAGGGGCATTCTACCTCTGAGCTATACCCCCAGCCCTATTTTTTATTCTTTATTTTGAAACCAGGTCTCACTAAGTTGCAGAGTGCCTCACTAGGTAGCTGAGGCTGGCCGAGAACCCGGATCCTCTGGTTTCAGCCTCCCGAATGCTGGGATTACAAGCGTGCGCCACCACGCCCGGCAGAATTTCCTTCCTTTTGAAGACTGTGACATAGGATTCCTTTGTACGCATCTACTGCATTTAGTAGAGAGGGCAATCTTTTAAGAATACGAGTAAATCTGCAGCAGAACTTTCCAAAGTTGGCTGCAGGCTGAAGGGAGGAGGTGGAGTCTGTTCTTCTCTCTCTCCCCGTCCCTCAGGGTCCCAGGTTGTGTTGACCTGGAGCTGTTGGCCAGAAAGACACTGGACACAGGTGGCTTCCAGAGAGCTGCTGGGGTCTGAGACCATGGGCTAGAGTGGTGGCTGCTCTCCTTGGGAGCTGGCTGCCTCCTCCCCCTCATCGATGGGGCAGCCTGGGAGACTTTGCAGAAAGCTGACCTTTCTGTCCATATTCCCCAGGGCTTCGCCTCTGTTTTCTCCAGCCGCACGTCGCGGAAGTCAGCCTCGCACGCAGGGGACGAGGACGCCATGGCAGAGGGCAAGGGGTACCGGAACCCCACGGAAGTGCAGATGAGCCAGCTGGTGCTGCCCTGCCACACCAACCAGCGTGGTGAGCTGAGCATCGGGCAGCTGCTCAAGTGGATTGACACCACAGCCTGCCTGTCGGGTGAGGCTGCACTCGACCCGACCGCTCCCACCAGCACAGGGGCCTCGACTTGGAGGGGGTGACTGTCCCTTGAGAGCCACACCATTCCTCTTCCTGGCCTTTGTTCCAGCTTTCCCGGTGCTTAGGGCAGCTGTCCCTCTCCCCAGGCCCCGCAGCCATGGTGTGGGCACCACGCCCATGGGTCCCTGCCTCCACATGGCATGGCCTGGAATAGGACTGCATTCTGTCACCACTGTCCTGAAGAGGCTTGCACAGAGCATGGTGGCACTTGCTGTGCTCCCCGAGCCAGCTGAACCCAGCTCATTCCCTTTGCTGGACCATGTTCTCCAGCCCAGGGACCTCCCAGTCTGTCTGGGGAGCAGTGGGGGACACATAGGTGACCTCACTGCTTATTCAAAAGGCTCTGACCCAGCCCGAGGGGCAGGGAAGGGATTCCAGAGGGGCCAAGGCCCTGAGCAGGTCCGGGGAGTAAGAGGGACCCAGGCAAGGAAGCAGATGGGAACGGGTGTAGGTGCTCAAGGAATCCAGGAATGGATTCCTGGGCAGCACCCAGACTTGGACTGCCTCTTACATTTTTTTTTTTTTTTTTTTTGGAAATCAATACCAGAGCAATTTTCCAATACTGGCACAGTGGTGCAAGTCTATAAGCCCAGTACTTGGGAGGCTGAGACAGGAGGATCACAGGTTTGAGGCCAGCCTCAGCAACTTAGTGAGACTGTGTTTCAAAATAAAAAAAATGAAAGGGTCTAGGGGGATAGCTCAGAGGTAGAATGCCCCTTGGGTTTAACCCCCAGTACTATTAAAATAAATAAATAAATAAATAAGGGTCAAGGCGTGGTAATCACGGGGGAAGGACTGGAGGGAAGGCAGGGTAGCCTGGGATCAGGCAGGTGGAGAAGCCCTTGGGGAGGTGACATTTGGTCAGAGGCCTGTGTGACATGGGGAGGCTGTTAACATCTGGCTTTCTTCTTTAGCCGAGCGGCACGCCGGCTGCCCCTGTGTCACGGCCTCCATGGATGATATCTATTTTGAGCACACCATTAGGTAAGCGGCCCCTCTTGCTTCAGGGTCCCTGCGGTCTCCCTAGCATGCACCCTGGGCTTGCTCCCCTGTGTCCTACCTGGACAGGCTGTATGCTGCCTGGAGTCTGACCCAAATGACCGACAACTTTTAAAAGTGGAATGACACAGCCTCTGGGGAAAGGGCCATCTGTGGGTTCTCTGGCACTGTGGTGGAGATGGCCTGCAGGGGTGTCTCCCTAGGCCAGGGTGGCGCTTCAGGTTTGGAGCTGGATGTTGCTGACATATTGTCATGGGTGCTGTACTTTGGAGAGGTCAGTCCCTCTGGGCCTTACTTTTCTTATCTGAAGAATGAAAGGGATTAGATTTGGCTAGTGAATACCTTCCTGCTCCCACATTCTCGGTGGCCCATCAGTCACTGACTGTAGGGTGGCCCCTGAACAGGGTGCCTTGCCAAAGCCTGAGCTGGAAGCCTGGGCCAGTCACCCTGTGGCCACATACCTCCAGGTGGATGAAGGGCTCAATGCTGAGGGAGACATTTACTTAGTCTAATGGTGTGATACTGGTTAGGAAGCTCTTCATTACACTGCTCTGAGCTTGACTCCCTGTGGCTTGACCCATCTGTCCCTGTCCAGCTTCTGGGACACAAGGAACATGCTGAGCCCACTGCCTGGGACAGACCACAGGGGCTGCACACAGCGCTCTTGTCTCTGGGCCTGCTCTTAAACTTGCCATCAGTACCGCGGACATCAAGAGCCAAGGGCTTATTCAGGATGCCTGGTGCTGTGTGTGTCCTGGTTAAGGAAAAGTTTTGAATTGTGTGTGGTGGGGCATACCTGTGATCCCAGTACTTGGGAGGCTAAGAGAGAAGGACCATGGGTTCAAGGCCAGCCTCAGCAACTTAGCGAGACTCTGTTTCCAAAAAATAAAAAAGAGCTGGGGTGTAGCTCAGAGGTTAGAACTCATCTGGGTTCAATCCCCAGTACCTCACACACAAAAAAGTTTGGCCAGTCCTGTACTCAGTCACTCATCCACTCACTACGTACTTAGTATTAGTTGGGTACCTTTCTGGATGGGGGCCCTGCTGGGTTTGGGGACACAGAGTCCACTGGAGCACAGGCTCTGTTCCCAGGGGAGGCAGGTGTAGGAACATAAGGCGAGGTGACTGGCCCAAAGCCACTCAGCTTGGCAGTGTGACAGTCAAGGTGGAGCTTGATGGAACTCTTCCTGCCGTCTTACTGTGGCCCCTTGACCAGCAGGCCCCTAGGAGGGGACCCTTTCCAGGCTTGGGTGGGAGAAAGAGATGGGTGCTATGTTCTCTGTGTTTATCAGCCAAGGCACAGAGAGGTGAAAGGACTTCTTGAGGTCACACAGTGATTGAACAGGGCCAGCTCTCCAGCCTCTTGCCCCTCAACCCCCATCCCACCAGCTGGGCACCCTCTCCTGCCTCCATTTAGGCCCAGGGCAGGCTAGGTAGCTCCCATGGGGATTCATCTCCATGTGGGACTCATTCCAGAGGGACAGGCTGCAGCTGGAGGGAGCAGGGCTGGTGTTACCAACACAATCTGCCTAGAACCCTTGCACCATCACTTTTTTTTTTTTTTGTGGTACTGGGGGTTGAACTCAGGGGCATTCTACCTCCAAGCTATACCCCCAGCCCTATTTTTTATTCTTTATTTTGAAACTGAGTCTCACTAAGTTGTGGAGGGCCTCACTAGGTAGCTGAGGCTGGCCTCGAACCCGGATCCTCTGGTCTCAGCCTCCCGAATGCTGGGATTATAAGCGTGCGCCACCACGCCCGGCGCCCCATCACTTTCTAGTGAGATGACTTTGGACAAATGGTTTAAACTCTCTGATGTTCAGTCCCTCCTCACCCTACCTGCCAACCTTGTTTGAGGCTTAAATGAGGTAGTGCACACTTCCTGGCACACAGCATACATTCTTTAATGTTTCCGTTTCCCTGTCCACCTTCTCTCTATCCCCTTGCACTTAGTAGGCATTCAGTAGATGTGCGGTTGATTAATTCAATCTTCCACTGTGTGTAGGCGACCAACCCTATGCCATGCGCCAGGTCTTGAAGAGTCAACTGAGAACAAAACACAAGGCCCCTTGGGCTTCGGGTGTAGCTCAGTGATAGAGAACTTGCCGAGCACAAGACCCTGAGTTCAATCCCCAGCACTGCAAAAACAAAACAGAACCAACACTCAGGGGCAGTGGAGCTGAAGGCTGTGGGGAGAGGGTCGGCCCACTGGGAGGAGTGTTGGAGGGTGAGCCTTGTGGGGCACTGCAGGGCAGGGGGCAAGGGGCAAGGGGCAGGGGGCAGGGAGCAGGGGACAGGGAGCGGCTGCCTTCATGGAGCCAAGAGCAAAAAGAAGCTCGGCGTTAACTGGACCAGAGGAGCAGGGAGAGGGGAGATGAGTGAAGTCGGGCTGCCTCTCCCAGCCTCAGTTTCCCCACCTTTGAGGCAGGGTGCACACACACTGTCTCGCCGGCTAGCTTTGAGGACTTGGGACATCACGGATGTGACTGCGTTCTATGAGCTCTGAGGTTCTCTGCCAGTTACCCCACAGAGGCGCTGCTGTTATCTGAGGTCCCGGTTTGGTTCCCTCCCTTCCCCTCTGCAAGGCTCACCTCCTGCTTTCCTTCCCCAGCGTTGGACAAATCGTGAATATCAAGGCCAAGGTGAACCGGGCCTTCAACTCCAGCATGGAGGTGTGTGCGGGCAGGCCCTGCCTGGGGGTGGGGCAGCCCTCCTTCCTCCTCCCTGATCCTTGAAGCCCCAGCCCAGGGGCACCGCAGAGCCCTGGTCAGTAGAGCAGAGTTCTGAACTGGCTGGCCAGGCTAGGAGGACCCAAGAGCTTCCCATCCAACAGCTCATAGCACAGAAGGGGAAATTGAGGCCCAGGAAGGGGAAGCCACACAGATGCTGGTGTAGTACCTGACTTCACCTCTAGCCCAGGCCCTCCCTTCAGCAGCCGGGGGGATGGAGGGAAGACAATCGCTATGTCAGATCTGGAGCTGCCCCCCTTCCCTTCCCGTTAGCTTACCTCCCTTGGCTATTTGCCACATTTGTAAAATGGGAACAGGTTTCTATGTTGCAGGTTTAACTGGAGGGCTGCCTGTGAGGGCAGGCCCCCCAGGTCTGAGGAGGGTTCCATTACCCCCCATGGACTACAGGCTGGGGCAGCATCACCCAGCTGAGCCTCTGGCTCCTGAGTCCTGACTATATCTCTGAGCACTCCAAAAATGCCTGTGCCACTCAGGCAACCCCAGGTGTCCACCCTTTAAAGCAAGCCAACATTTTATCTACCAAAGCCCTTTGGTGGACACAGTCTCATTTTAGTCTTCTCAAAAGCCCCGTGAGGGTGGGTATGATGACTCCCATTCTATTGATGAGGAAACTGAGACTCAAAGAAGGGAGGTGACTTGCCCGAGGTTTCCCCGGGAGCCGGGGTGGAGGCAAAGCCAGCCGCAGGTCTCAGGCCCTCTAGCCTGGGGGGGGGGGACACCGAAACAAGAGGCCCTGCCTGGGGTGGCGTTTCCTGTCCCTTCTGGCTGAAGGCCTCAGGTTGACGGGCCCCTTTTCCTCCCTCACTCTTGCTCTCCAGGTGGGTATTCAGGTGGCCTCCGAGGACCTGTGCTCTGAGAAGCAGTGGAGCGTGTGCAAGGCCCTGGCCACCTTTGTGGCCTACCGGGACTTCTCCAAGGTAGGTGCCTGCTCCCGCCTCAGGGCCACCTATCTTGGGGGGGGCCCAGAGGAGGGCCCTTTGCCACGCAGCCCTGGGCGCCTCTTCTTCCTTCCCTACCTCTCCCTGCACGTCTCATGTGAGGAGGATTCTTCAGAACATTCTCACGTTCACAGTGACCCCTCTGTCTCCTGGGTGTTTGCCCCAGGAGGGGAACTGGGAGGACATTTTATGTCAGGTTAAGATGGAGGTGGAAGAGTGGCCTGGAGCGGGGAGAGAGCTTTGGACTCACCAGCAGCCCAGGCCTGGGGGGTGCCAGGCTCAAGGAGATGGGGGCGGGAGACAGGTCCTTGTGCTGTTTCAGGAAACTTGTCCCAAGCACCCCCTGCTCACACACACAC
Source organism: Graphiurus murinus (assembly GCA_004027655.1). Taxonomy (NCBI): domain Eukaryota; kingdom Metazoa; phylum Chordata; class Mammalia; order Rodentia; family Gliridae; genus Graphiurus; species Graphiurus murinus. The sequence goes on from PVLC010009391.1 coordinate 42,600, forward strand.
CTGTCCCCTGGCCAGCAGGTGAAGCTGAAGCAGATCATGCCGCAGACTGAGGAGGAGAAGACTGAGCACAGCATCGCGGCAGAGCGCCGGCGCATGCGGCTGCTCTACAAAGACACCATCAAGGACCTTCTGGCCAACTGCGCCATTAAGGAAGGTGAGCGGCCGCCCTGCACAGAGAAGACAGGTAGTGTCCTGCATGTCCCTGTGCTGGGTCACCCCCCCAAAAAAAAAAAAAAAAACACACACAGAGGGAAGAAGGGAAGAAGGAGCCTCCTGGGGACCTCTGCTCCTGATGACCTCAGGCCTGTCCAACCGCCTGGCCTCTTGGGCTTTCCAGGGGAAGGGGTGCTAGGGTGCTGGGGCCTCTCACTTAGCCCCCAGGAGCCGTGAGGGTGGAGTGAGGACATACAGCAATCCCTTCGTCATCCACAAAATGCATTTGGGTGTCTAGGAGCCAAGGTGTTTGGGAAGGTAGTATTGAGCCTAGCCTCAACAACTGCAGGATTTTAAAAAAGCATCTGTGATATGTATGTGTATATATTTTCATTTTTCTCCAAAAGGATATAGGTAAAAAGCAAGATTTCCTCCTATTCCAGAACCCAGGTCCCTTTCTCAGAGGCATCTACTGTTACCTGTTTTTTTTTGAGGGGGGGGGACGGTGACTAGAGATTGAACCCATGGTTGCTCTACCAATGAGCTATACCCACAGTCCTTTTTTTATTTTTATTTATTTATTTGCTTTGCAGTAATGGGGATTGAACTCAGGAATACTCTACCGTTGAGCTTCATCCCCAGCCCTTTGTAGTTTTTATTTTGAGACAGGGTCTCAGTTGCTAAGGCTGGCCTTGAGCTTGAGATCCTCCTACCTACGCCCACTGAGTAGCTGGGATTAGAGGAGTATGCCACCATGCCCAGTTGTTACCTGGTTTTCAATACTTTCTAGAAGTATTCCCTGCATATTTAAGCATAGTATATATTATTTAGCTCCCTGTTTTTATCCAGAAGGGAACCTGTAGGACATATTGCTCTGTATGCATCTTGAGCCTCTCTGTAAAGGTCTGGAGGTTGTTCTGTATAGGTACGGGGTAGGATTTTGACAGGTGGAGGATGAGGACTGGTGTTCCTGACAGAAAGCTCAGTCTGGGCAAAAGCCTGGCTGGGTGGGTGGATTTCTTTAAATCTCTAGAATGTTCACATGCAAGGTCTTCCTTGAAGCCTAAGGGAGGCAACTGGGAGACAGGTAGGAGGTAACTCAGCTGCCCGAGTGAGGAGAAGGCAGGTGGAACTCCCGACTCCAGCGACAGCGTGAGCCGGGCTGGGAATTCCCTCCGACCTGTGTGTCCTGGGCTTGGAGGTGGCCCGGCCCGTTCTGCCCATTGGCTCCTCGGATCCATCGTTCCCATCACAGCCCCCCAGGTCCCTCCTGTCCTCAGCCTTCTCCCCACGCCGGTCCTGAGGGCCTCCGGGCCGCCCGCCCTCCCCTCTGGGTGCGGCGCTCTACTCCCTGAAGCTCCAGCCAGGCCCATGGTGTCCTGCCTGTGGCACTGGGGAGAGCCTGCAAGGCCAGTGAATGCCACCTCTCCCGGTCCTCCCTGGAGAACGTAGAAGGCCCCGACAGGAGGCAAATGGCGCCACCTTGGGTTGGGCGGGCGCATCAGCCTCTGCTGCCTGGATGCCCACGTCCTGCTCACACTCTGGTCTCTGAGGGTGTCCTAAGGCCACAGCTGCAGGGAACGGATAGTCAGGGCCAGGGGGAGAGCACAGCTGCTGAGACCAGAGCCCTTTATGCCTGTGGTCACAACCACCCTCAAGCAGCACCGGTGGGACATCGACCCCTGCTCTTTACTGATGGGGGTGGAGGTCCACGGCTGCTTGGTCTGCCCGAGGTCACACAGCCTGTGTGGGGCAGAGCTAGGGTGCAGAGCAGCTGTGTCTCGAAGCTGGCGTCCTCTAGATCCTCATCCAGGGCAGCCCGGGCCTCATGCTCACTTGGTGGAGGGGCATTTGAGGGCCCCAGGGCTGCCTCAAGGAGGATCTGCCCTGGGGACCATCTCACCTCCCTCCCTCGCCAGATCTGGACAGCAGGGACTACAGCCGCATGGTTCCGGCTGAGAAGACCTGCGTGGAGAGCGTGGAGCTGGTCCTGCCCCCCCATGCCAATCACCAGGGCAACACCTTCGGGGGTCAGATCATGGCCTGGATGGAGAATGTGGCCACCATTGCAGCCAGGTGAGGGCGTGGCTTCCTCCTCCTCCCCTTGGTGCTTCCTCACAGTAGAAACCCCCTGGCATTGGCATGCAAGGCTTCTGGAGCTACTATTCTATTGGGGTATCCCAGGGATCTTAGACTCAGAGAACCAGAAAGAAACGATATATGAGCTGACCATTCCTTCCTCTAGTCATAAAGACCACCACGATCCCCATGGCCTCTCTGAAAAACACCATGCCCGTCGGCTTGGTCCTACAGCCTCCCCTTGATCTGGCCCTGCCTGAGCTCCTCCTAGTAACTTGCACTCCCTTCAAATAGAGTCAGTCTCTGTTCCCATCTTCCTATTCCCAGCCCCTGCCTTTGCTCCTGGAGTGACCACCTACTTCGAGCCCCAGCCAGCTCTAGTCTCCTCATTATAGTGCTGAAAACAATCTCTGTGTTCCTGCAACCTCTATGCCTGTGGAGGGCTTGTTCTACCCTAATATCAGGGTTGGTTCTTATAGTTATGATAACTGACACTCACTGGCTGGCCCTGTACTTTAGCTGACGCTTTGTACTCGATGTCCTCCTCCCCTGGCACCCTCCCGCCAGGTCAGTGCTTCCTCTGCATTAGGGACTGGCTCATGTGGCCCCTTCTCACGTTTAACCCAGGAGACAGGGCTTAAGCAAAGCCACTTGTGTCTGCCCCAGGCATGGGTGCTGTAAGAGCTCAGAGGAGGGGACAACCTGGATGGGCATGGCAGGCTCCCTGGAGGAGGAGCCCTTCAGAGGGGCCTGGAAGGACACGTGGCTCTGGGGAGCGGGCAGCTTCCAGGTTCTAAAATGTGAGTATAGCCGGGCGTGGTGGCGCACGCTTGTAATCCCAGCATTTGGGAGGCTGAGACTGGAGGATCCAGGTTTGCGGCCAGCCTCAGCTACCTAGTGAGGCCCTCCGCAACTTAGTGAGACCCTGTTTCAAAATAAAGAATAAAAAATAGGGCTGGGGGTATAGCTCGGAGATAGAATGCCCCTGAGTTCAATCCTCAGTACCGCAAAGTAAATGAATAAATAAATAAATAAAATAAAGTGTGAGTATGGGAAGGTAGACGGGGAGGGGTTTACCCCAAGCCCTGCCCTAGGCTTTCTTCCATTACCTCAAACTCAGCTCCTTTCCAGTCGTGCACATGGACCTCAGTGTTCTAAGCTGTGAAATGGACTCGAATGCTATTCCTTTGAGCAGAACTGTCACTGGGCTGTGTCTGAGGGTGGCAGGGGTTCCAGGCTGGGGCTAGGAGTGAGAGAAGGCTGGCCTGAGCCCGTGCTGGAGCACTGGGAGCATCTCTCCTGTTTCCCCACCCTGCCCCTCAGCCGGCTCTGCCGTGCCCACCCTACGCTGAAGGCCATTGAGATGTTCCACTTCCGAGGCCCGTCCCAGGTTGGGGACCGTCTGGTGCTCAAGGCCATCGTGAACAACGCCTTCAAGCATAGGTGAGTGGGGTGGGGCTACCAGGGCTGAGGGTGCTCCTGACCCGAGAGGGGACCTTGATCAAACTGTCCAGGAACCCTTCACCTGCGACCAGGCCTAACCCCCCCTTGGCCACTGGGCCCTACATATCACTCAAATCCTGCTCCAGAGCCCCTTCCCTGGCTCCTGCTGCCCCTCCATCCCCTGGGGGCCTGTCCCAGGCCTCCACACCACATGCTGGGCAGTGTTCCATTTTTTATTAGCCCCTTTCCCACCCCTCTCCTAAAACAAGTAGTCCCCAGGGTCCTTACTTTTGGAGTGAATTCTGATACCTACTTCTGTGAAAGCTGGCTCTAGACTAAGTATGTTTTGGTGAATTCAAAGACCATAAAAGTAAAGCATATGGAGCCAGCCCATCTGAGTTCAAGTTAGGCCCTACTTCTTACTGGCTGTGTGACTTTGTAAATTATTTAACCTCTCTGAGCCTCCGTTCTTTTACCTGTAAAATGCTCACCACACCTGCCTCATAGCTGTGAGGCTTCACTGAGGGGTTACTAGTAGAATGCCAGAGAAAAGTTCAGTGAAGGTCAGCCATCGCTGCTGCTGGTGTTATTTGTAGGCTGACCGACATGCACTCCACTGCCTTCCAGGGGAGATGCCCTTTCTCAGGAGCTATGAGTTCCGGTTCTCATCCAGGTTCTCTTCCTGCCTGGCTATGTGACCTTGGGCAAATCATTGCCCTGGTCTAGGTCTCAGTTTCCCTGTCTGTCTAAGCTGCACACTCTGTAACCATAGACTAACCTGGGGGGAACGGCGGGGACTGCCATTTGATAACTAAGGAAGATAGTCAGATGCTGGGTGTGGTGCCACACGCCTTCTGTCCCAGTACAGGGAGGCTGAGACCAGAGGATCACAGGTTTGAGGCCCTCCTCAGCAGCTTAGCAAGACCCTGAGCAACTTAGCGAGATGCTCTTTCAAAATAATAATTAAAAAGAGGGCTAGAGGGGTGGCTCAGAGGTAGAATGTCCTTGGGTTCCCCCTAGTGCAAGGGGAAAAAAAAAAAACCTCAAAAAAGTAGTAAGATGCACATAGAGGGCAGCAGGGGACAGCGCTGGGAATCTGGGTAGAGGAACATGCTTAAGTGTGGCTGTCCACCTCCTCTCCTCGTCAGTGTCCTCTTGTGACCCTCGGCATTTTTGTATCTGTGCCTCCTTGTTTGTTGCCTTCTCCCTGACTGTTAGCCGACTGGATGGGCTCCTTCATTTTTGTCTCGCAGGCTGGGCACACAGTCGGTGTTCTGAGGGGGTGTCCTAGGTCCTCACCAGTGGCACTCTGATCCAGGTTGCAGAAGAGCATGTATGTGTGCATGTGTGTGTGTGTGTGTGTGTGTGTGCGTGTGTGTGTGTGTGTGTGTGTGTTGGGGAGGGGAATGGCACTGAAGCAGCACTCCTCCCTCTCAGCATGGAGGTGGGTGTGAGTGTGGAGGCCTATCATCAGGGGGCCGAGACCCAGCGCAGGCACATCAACAGCGCCTTCATGACCTTCGTGGTCCTGGACGAAGATGAACAGCCCCAGGTGTTGCCCTGGATTCAGCCGCAGCCTGGGGTAAGTGGGGGAGTGCCATGCTCCCCAGGCCCTGTCTTCCTCTCTGCCCAGGCCTGGGAGAATGTGGCCCACCCCAGGGGCCAGTGGCTTTGAGTACCCTGGTTCTGAAGAGACAGATTTGAGTGCAGACCCCTAACCCTTGTTCCCATGCCCCACATTTTCCTGACAGCCACTTGCCAAGATGCCCTCGGGAAGGCACGCCTGACAGAATTTGGGGGGCCATCGGTCTGGGTGGTGCTGAGTGTTAATGGGCCTGCACAACTGCAGAATCGGGAAGAGCCCTGGCTTTGGGGGTCTGGCACATTCTAATGGGCTTTCAGTCTACATCTGTGAAATGGGGTGTGGGGGTCTGTGGAGTAGAGACTCTGCCGGCTGAGCCCTGGAAGTGCTCGGTAAGTGGTGACTGTCAGGATATTATGGGGACAGGAAAGTGTGGGCATGGGGTGAGGGTCAGCGGCCTGAGCTCCAAGCTGTTTAGAAATGGTGGCCACACTTCTTGTGGGCCAGGCAGTGACCTTGTAGAGGCTGCTCTGTCCCTCCGGAAAGGTCCCTCCCTGCCTGCCTTACAGGGCCCAGCACAGGCTGTGGAGACCACGGCTGCAGCAGAGGGCTGGACAGGCAGGAGCAGTTGGGGTGAAGGGCAGTCCCTGGGGAGGGGGGCTGCGGCCAAAGCAGGTGCCCTCGGCTCTTGCTGGCCATGCTCAGAGTGGGGACTTCAAGGCGGTGGTAAAGAGGGTGGGCTCGGGTTAGGCTGTCTGAGTTCTGATCCTGGATCCCCATACTCCTATGACCTTGGGCAAGCCACACGACCCCTCTGTGAGAGGGGGCGAGTCCGTAGGACCTTTGGGGCTGCTGAAGGAGCAGATGGACTGCCTGAGGAGCGTGCTTGTGAGGAGGGCTGGTTCACAGCCAGTGCCCAGATAGCATGGCTCCAGTGACCAGTGTGTACCCTCTAAGGACTGCATGTTACAGAGGAGGAAACTGAGGCCTGGTTGAGGGGATGTTCCCAAGGTCACTCAGAGGCCGTGGGGAGTTAGGGCTGCAGGTCAGTGTCCTGGCACTTTTCCGGTTGGGATGTTTTGACTCCAGCTGCCCCAGCCAGACCTGAGCTCTACTGCAGGGCTGCAGCCTGTCTCTGCTTCTTTCCTAGGAGGGCGAGCGGCGGTACCGAGAGGCCAGTGCTAGGAAGAAGATCCGCCTGGACAGGCGAGTGGGGGCTGGGCGGTGGGAGGGACAGAGGCTCAGGGCTGTCCACCGTGTTTCTTCCAGGTTGCTCATGGGCTGGGCCCTTTCCATCTATGTAGACTTTTGCTTTGGTCCCATTTGTATAGGTCTTAGGGTCCATTGTACAGGTGAGGACACTCAGATAGAGGGTCTAGGTCGCTTGCCTGTGGAGCGTAGACTGGTATGACTAGCAGTCAGAATTTGGACCTGGCCAGGCCCAGGCAATGTTAAATCCTATGTTCATCCTATTGACTCAGAAAGAAAGGTTCAGAGAGAGATGTAATTGCTCACGATGTTAACCCCCATGTGGGGGACTCTGCCATGAAGCACCTTACAAACTGAGAGCTGTGAGCACCCAGGGCTCAAGAGCCACTGCTGAGGAGTATGCCGGGCACTGTTTCCCATGAAATCTGTGCAAGGCAGGTGTGTCTGTGCATCCTGTTTCAGGGAGGAGGACCCTGAGGCTCAAGGGTGAAGCTGCTCAGCAAGGGTGGGGACACTGAGCCCTGAACCCCGCCTTTCCTCCCAGCTGGGTTCCTCAGAGCTGCTCAGGGTACTGGCTAAGGCTGTGTGCTCTTGACTGCTGTTTCCCGAGTGTCCATGCAGTCCAGTCTCCCTAACCAGACAGAAGGCCCCTAGCCAGTCATGGCGACTCATGCCTGTACTCCTAGTACTTGGGAGGCTAAAACAAGAGGATCACAGGTTTAAGGCCAGCCTCAGCAACTTAGTGAGGCCCGCAGCTGACTTAGACCTCGTCTCAAAAAATAAATAAATAAATGAAAATAAAAAAATAAAAGAAGCAAGGTATGGTGGCACACGCTTGTAATCCCAGCATTCGGGAGGCTGAGACCGGAGGATCCGGGTTCGAGGCCAGCCTCAGCTACCTAGTGAGGCACTCCGAAACTTAGTGAGACTCGGTTTCAAAATAAAGAATAAAAAATAGGGCTGGGGGTATAGCTCGGAGGTAGAATGCCCCTGAGTTCAATCCCTAGTACTGCAAAAAAAAAAAAAAGAAAGAAAAGAAGGCCATGACTTTCTTGGGCTCAGCACATGGTAGGCACACAATGGAATCTGTTAAGAGTGACCGGCCTCTGAGGACCCTGGTTGTCATCTTCCTTCCCTTCCAGGAAGTACATCGTGTCCTGTAGGCAGACCGAGGTGCCCCTCTCTGTTCCCTGGGACCCAAGCAACCAGGTAAGGCCCTTTGTTCCAAGGGACAGTCCTAGGCCCACCAAGGACCACCCCCTTCCCCCCTATCCCTACTCATCAGAATGGGCTTGGAGGTAGACCTGAAGAGAACAGGGCATGCAGAGCCCTCTGCCCTGCCTCCTGAGTGTTACAGTTCCCAAAGGGCTTGCCTGTGTTCCCTGCCTTAGCAGGAGGGGCCAAGACTCTGGAGCAGCTCATCCAGGGTCACACGGTGGGTCTGGACCAGCCAGCACCTCCTTCCGCAGCACCTGCCCTTTTGTGGCCCAGGTTCCTCTCCCACAGCAGCATGGCTGCCATCCAGGACCCTGAGGAAGGGGAGGGTAGCGCCTCTGTGTGCTCTTCCAGGTGTGCCTGAGCTACAACAACGTGTCTTCCCTGAAGATGCTCGTGGCCAAGGACAACTGGGTGCTGTCCTCGGAGACCAGTCAGGTAGCTGAGCTTGCCCCACCTCCCCGTCCTCCTCCGAGTGGCCAGAGATGGCTGGTGGCAAGCCGCAGGAGCTCTCTCAGGCCACGGATGTCCAGGGGGACTCCTTCAAAGTAACTCGGTGACATCAAGAAACCACCCCAGTTCTAGGAACATTCTCATGTCCTTGGGCCGGGAGTGAGAAGGCCCCCGAGTCTTCCGCCCTGGCCACCTGCGCCTGCTATAACCGCTGCCTCCCTCGCCTTCTCCAGTGGTCACTGCAGAGATGAGGGCATCAGTTGAGGGCTGAGGGGAGACCTGTGCTCTCCACTCATGCCTGTGCCTTTGGACAGATCTCTTCCCACCCGGGACCATGAGGGGTCAGATGGGCCCCTGGCTCTGAGGACCCATTGCACTGTCGCCCCACTCACTGCTTCTTAAGAAGCCTTCCTGTCCATTTGTGCCAAATTCCCTCAAAGGTCCATTTCCACGGGGATGTGACTGAGGCTCAGAGAGGCTTAGTCATTTGTTCACAGTCACACAGCAAGGCAGTGGTTGCCCTGAGCTTTCGGCCCTTGCCTCCAGCCTCCCAGGCAGTCTGGGGAAGGGGCATGGGAGTGACGCCACCCTCTGTCCCTTCAGGTCCGCATGTACACCCTGGAGGAGGACAAGTTTCTCTCCTTCTGCATGGAGATGGTGGTGCATGTGGACGCAACCCAGGCCTTCCTGCTGCTCTCGGACCTGCGTCGGAGGCCAGAGTGGGATAAACACTACCGGTGAGGGCCCGGGTGCTAGCCAGACAGGTCCCTTCTCAGGTCTGGGGAGGGGCCGTCTCCTGCTGCTGCTGAGCCATCCCCCACCACACTTGCCCTGCTGGCCTCCAGCGGGGCGAGGAGGGGGCAGGCTGGAGCTCGGTGTTGGGGGTGGGGGTCGCGGGCATGAGCATGGTGAGCCCTCATGGCAGGGACTGAGCTTGGAGTTGGACCTGGAGGCCTGGGTTTAAGTTCTTTTTCTGTCCCCACTAGCCGTGTGACTTTGGGCAAATCACTTCCTTTCTGGGAGGTGATTGGTGAATGCTGGATGGGGCGGGGTGTTAGAGGAGGTAGGCTGGAATGGGCAGATCAAATCTTGGTGGAATCTGGGGGAGTCCCCTGAGGGAAAGAGAAACCCTAGCCTGCTTCCCCTTATCCTGCCCACAGCCATCCTGCTCCGGGGCAGCCTCTGAGTACTAGTGGAGAGCCAGGGAGGTGTTGGGTCTGAACGTGGTCATGCCTATGTGTGTGTGTGTGTGTGTGTGTGTGTGTGTTGACGTACTACTCTGCTCCTAACAGGGTGAACATCCCAGCCCTGTGTGCGTCCTCATTAGCCCTGTGGCTGAGGACAGGTTATTTCCTGAGTCTCAGCCCCCTCATCTATTAAGTGCAGATTCTGAGAGTGTCTATCACATGAGGCTGCGGTGGAGATCCAATTAGAGAATACGTGTGTGGTGGGCATTCGCTACATATTAAGTACAGCCACCAAATCATCCTATGTGGGGTGTGTGCACCTCTCTGCACAGGCAGGCACAGACATATATGGGTCTGTATGTTCACCGGTGTCTGTACACATATGCCACATGTGTGCACAAATCTATACATGGCTTTGTTCCTCTGTGTACATTTTCTTGTGTACATGTCTGTGTACCTGTGCCTGTGTGTGTGCACCTGTGTCTGTGTACCGGCGTGTATGTGTCTACATGCCTCTGTGTGTGCACGTATGCCCACTTTGGCTGGACCTTTCTGCCCTGCCTCCGGCTCCTGCTGGGCAGTACAGGTGCTGGAGTGTCCATCACAGAAGCTGAGGGCGGTTGCAGCACGCGAGCCCCAGCAGACTTGCTCTCCCACAGGGAGCTGCTGTGGCTCCCTGGGCCCTGAACTCCGGCCTCCCCACAGGAGAGTGGAGCTGGTGCAGCAGGTGGACGAGGATGACGCCATCTACCACGTCATCAGCCCTGCCCTCAGCGTCGATGCCAAGCCCCAGGACTTTGTGATCCTGGCCTCGCGGCGGAAACCTTGTGACAGTGGGTAGGTGTCTTCTCAGGGTGCAACAGCACCGCCAGGTGGGGTGGCGTCATTCCCTCCCCAGGTAGGGGGCACCAGGCTACTGACTGTGGGACCCCAACCCCCCCAGACTTTACTGGGCTACTGTGGTTTTACTAATATGGCTAAGATGGGAGACAAAGATACACACTTCCTCCTGGGCCACTTGTGCCCTAAAGCAGGCCATCGATGGCCTGGGTGGCCAAGGCAGCCTTGCCAAAGGCCAGGGGTGGGGCGCTTCTCACATGGCCACTCCTCAGACTCCATCCTCTGGAAGCTCATGTGACTAGAGCTTTGCCACAGGTGGGGAGGCCAGGGCGGAAGGCATCCTTGCTGCTTTATACAGAGACAGGAAGAGAGAAAGAGTCCCAAGCACAGAGCCCTTCCCTTGCACATCCACAGTGGAGGGGGTTGTGCAGGTGTCCAGGCTTTGAGAGCGTCTGTCCCTGGGGACGGGGCAGGCCCTTCTGTGGCTGATCCCTGCCCCCTCCTGCCCTTCCTCTGCTCCAGGGAACCCCATGTCATCGCGATGAGGTCGGTCACGCTGCCCACGCACTTTGAGACTCCAGAGTACCAGCGTGGGGAGAACCTGTGCTCGGGTTTCTGCCTCTGGCGCGAGGGGGACCAGTTGACCAAGGTGAGGCCTGGTGGTCCCTCTCCCCCTCCCACCTGGCTCCACCCCAGCGCCATCCCTGTGTTGAGCTCCGTGCTGCTGGGCTAGGACAAGTTCTCACCTGATACCTTCTCTGGCATCCTCCCTCTCCCAGCCTGGGTGCGCCTCAGAGTGTGGGGCTGAACAGGAAGCTTCATTAAGATCTAATTAGTGTTGCGATAGGTCAGAGCTTGGAGAAAGCACTGGAAGCTGAGTGCAGAAGGCCTGGGTTCTGATCTAAAAATTCATCTCATTATTTATTTACTTGTATACTCCTTGTCTAGGAAGGCTTTATATGGCTCTGAGGGACCATAAACTCTGGGCAGTCAGTGTTCATTGAAAAGGTGGGAAGGAGGCTAGGGCGGGGGGGAATATACTGTACCCCCCCCCCCCAATGGCTCACAGCTTCTATGATCCCTGCAGCCCCAGTCTAGCCCTGAGCCTCATCCAGGAGGGGCTTGGTCGGTGTTTTTTCCATTAATATGCCTAAGCCAGTGAGCTTATCTGAGCGATTCTGGGCTTGCATCCCCAGGTCACTGTGGACCTGAAGCACCTTAATTTAAAGGGTATTCAGTGCTAGGTTCTGGACACCCAGTCTCTGCCCTCCAGGGCCACCTGGCTGGCAGGGAAGATGCATGATGATGTTGCAGGAGAGAGCTCCCCACAAGCCTAGTCCCAGAAACAAAAGAAACACCGGAGGCCAAAAGTAGGATACACAGATCTTCCTTTTTAATCAGCAGCTGATGGCTCAGATAGGGAATTTCCCTTTCTTTTTCTGAGCCCTGAACAAAGAGATTCCAACCCTTATATACAGTTGGTCACTTAACTTTGGGAGGAAGG
>PVLC010009392.1:0-10285 GCA_004027655.1 Graphiurus murinus
AAAAAAAAAAAAAAAAAAAAAGTTACTTTGGGGTACGAGGTGATAATGGGGACTGAATTGGGGCAAATGAAGTTTTTAGTCTATTATATTAAAAGGGACTGAAAATTAACAAGCTAATCATTTAATTCAAGTTAGAAAAAGAAAGAATCACCCCAGAGAGCATTTGGAAAGATATAATGAAGATAAGAACTGATAATGATGACATAGAAAATAGGAAAAAACATAATAGAATCAATAAAATGAAGAATTCTTTCTTTAAAAAGTCTAACAAAAATGGGGGAAAAAACTACCAAATGTTTGGTCAAAAAAGGAACTACAAATAAACAGTGGTTAGAAATGACGAAAGGAGATTATCCTGAACAACTTTATAGTAGTGTATTTGGAAATTTAGACAAAATAAATATTTTAAAGAAAAATATATAGCTGGGTGTGGTGGTGCACACTTGTAACTTGGGAAACTGAGACAGGAGGATCTCAGATTCTCAGCCAGCCTCAGCTACTTAGGCCCTCTGCAACTTAGTGAGACCCTCCCTGTTTCAAAAATAAAGAATAAAACACAGGACTAGGGGTATAGCTTGGAGGTAGAATGTCCTGAAGTTCAATCCCAACTTCTTGAAATTGACTGTCAAATATAGAAAATATAATTAGACTTGCTACCTCTAACCATTAAACAAATAAAATCTGTAGTTTAATGTCTCCCACTGGTTTCACTGTTTGATTTCTCATATAGCTTGACTTTAGGAAAAGAATGACTATCAGACCACATTTGCACTGATACTGCAAATTAGTGCTAGTTCAGTTTTTCATTGCAAATGAATAAACTGTCATTTTAGCATCTGCATTTAAAAATAAAAAGTACCTAAAAATTATGTAATCATAGTTGCCTTAAACTTTTGTCTTATATTCTTTGTTTAGGGGGTTTCCTTAAAACAGAAAAAAAAAATCAGGACAGGAGATGTTCTTTCAAAAATTTTCCATATAAGAGTATGCAATATAAAAACTAAAAGAAATTAAGCTGAACAGATATTTGATCTATTTACATTTAAATGTACTTCTTACTAATTTGGAAATTTGTAGATTTTTAGATAGAATAATGCAGAGAAGGAAAAAAAAAATCCCTCAATACTTTTAAACCCAACTTCCCATGATGCCTTACTTATCAAAATCTCAGTTGTATCCCCAGAAAAGCAATGGTGGGTACAAACAACTTATGAAAACACTATGGGAAAAAAAATTTTAAATTTAAATAATTCTATCAATTAAAATTTGTTTTGTCTGAAAATTTAGAGAAGATCACCACTATTCAAATCTTGAAGCATAAAATCTCAATTGCAGAGTACTAGTATTGGTCAGGAATATAGTTTGTTACTCAAAGCTAGAGAACATAAAATCAAATAGTATGTATTATCTAAATGCACTAAATTGGAAATCAAGGAAATATGAATAATTAGGCCTGTTTTATGGGAGGAGATGAATTGAAGACCACCTAAGGTTTGGCAGATAGATGAAAACCATCAGCAAAGATGGACGCTAGGTTATGAATGTGGGCAGAGTGAGGTCAGAGGTCGTCTGATGAGGCAAATCATTGGGAATTGTTAGCAAAATATCGTGAATATGTAAGGTAGGGCCAAGTGGTTTTGATTTTGTTTTTGTTGTTTAATGCCTAACTGTCTAAAGATCTCTAGTAAAGCAATTCATCAAGAAAGTAATGTTTTAGGGAGATTAATCTGGTGATGGTGAGCAGGATAGTGTTGAGCAAAGACAAGAGTCAGTGAGATAAATTAGGAGGTTCCTGCGTAATCCCCAGGAGAAGATAAAAAGCCCCAGATTAGGACAATAAATGGAAGTGGAAATCAAGAGGACAAAAAGACGCTGGCAGACATCTCAAAGACAGACTTGCAGTTGGCGGCTCCTTCCTTGTCTCCTGCCTTCTCTAATAAGTGCTGTTGAGTGTAAACAATTTTTTTTGTGCAGTACTGTGTGCATATTTATTTCTTAGTAAATGATTAGGTTTTCATCTTTCTACTATAGGTCTACATATGTGTGTCTGTCTCTCTAATTCTGGGCTTTCCTGCTCAGCCTTCCAAGTAGCTTGTTGTATATGTTTTCTCTACCAATACCCTCTGTTACTATTTGTTAAAGGGGGGGGGGGGGCTAGTCTTAAAAAACCTTATTAGGACTAAGTCTCCCTCGAGATGGTCAGTGAATACTGAAATCATGATATGAATACATCTAAGACTATACCTCCAATTATATGATTAAATCAATCAGAGAAAAGGTTGAGATAAAAGTCTTAAAGCCTAGGTGTGGACATTTAGAGATGTTATCTTTTTGAGTTTCTAACAAAATATAACTCACCAAAATGCAGCTGTGAGATTTTAAAAATCTTATAAATAACTAGATTGCAATGGTCAAAGCAGTATTTTAGGCTTGCCAATGCTATGTTAGTTGTTTAGAGATTGCTCTTTGCAAGACCTAAGATCTTAATTCTGTTTGTGTTTGTCTCCTAGAACCTAAGTCACTATCTCCCCACTTAGGGATATTAACGATTGAGGACTATTGAAGGGCGCTTTCTTTTGGGGACAGTGTTGGTTACTTTTTTATTCAAGCATCAGCAGCAGATACTTGCTGTGGCGTGCGTCCGGTTCCGTCCTGGTGTTTCATCATGCACTGTGTCGTGAAGTCGCTAAGCTTCCTCCTTGCTGCCCATTGCCTCGCCTCTCTGTATTCTTGGCTGAGACATTCTTATCAGCATCAGTGTTTCAGGGTTGTGTTTTCCTTGATGGGCTTTGTTTGCAGTCAATCCCTCAATGAGTATGGCTGACTTAATTCTCTTTAAAATATGAAGGATTGTGTGTATATTGTTAAAGTTCTTTGAGTTATTTTTAGGAAGAAATAAGAAGGCCAGTCTTTGTGATTATGTATCTTTTCTTTTCTTTTCTTTTTTTTTTTTCTCTCCATTACATCCCATTATACAAAACACAAAGAGAAAGAATAGCATGCATGGTTAGAATAGCATGATTAAAAGCACAGACTAAATCCTACTGCATGGGTTCCAGCCCTAGTTTTCTGCCTTTGGCCCACTGAATAAATATGAGTAGAGCACTAGAATATCTCTTTGCTTTCATGTCTATAAGATGGAGGTGATTCCAGTTCCAAGGGATTTTTCTGTGGATTAAAGAGCTATCTCACGTAAACTTAGTTAACCTGTAATAAGTTATTTTTAAAAATGATAGTTTGAAGCCAGGTGTGGTGGTGCACACCTGTAATGCCAGTACTTGGGAGGCTGAGACAGGAGGATCACAGGTCTGAGGACAGCCTTAGCAAGTAGTGAGATTCTCATCAACATAGTGAAAGCCTTTTTCAAAATAAAAATAAAATAGGGCTGAGGGTGTAACTTGAAGGTAGAGTGCCCCTGGGTTCAATCCCTAGCACCATACACAGACAAAAGAAAATTATGTTATGTTTTTATGATTATTAAGATGCCTGATTGTTTTCACTAAGAATCAGAGATATATATTGTATCTGAAACTTACCACATAGACAGCCCCGAGCCATGTTCGCATTTAGCCTTTCCAGTGAGAGTGTTATTTGCACTAAACCATTCTTTACCATCTCATCCAGCATTATCATGTGAAAGCCGAGGTTGAAGGAATGGGATGCCTGTGGGTGGTGTTCAGATTGCTTGACCAGGGAGAACTTGGTTTTCGTACTATATTAGTGAGAATAGATATTTTTAAATAATAAACTTATTGATGCACAGAAAAAGCTGGAAGGCTGGAGAGCTTGACTTTTTGAGAACTCATCACATTTCTGTCCTTAGCACCAATCTGTACGTAGCGGGGTGGCTCCGGCGCGCACACTTGAAAGGACTGCTTGTTTTCGTGACGTACTGCAGTCTAAGTGATACAAGCCCGATGAATTAACCTGACTCCGGAGGTCTCTATTTCAGAGCAGCTGAATGCTGGTGACTGTTGGGCACTGAAGCAGGAAAAGTGGAGTCTATCAGAAAATGTCCCACTGAAAATGGTGAAGAAAGTCTTTAAAACCCTCAGATGCTAGGGAGTTGGCAGCTGTATACACATGTGCAATCATTAATTTCCTTCTCTGCTTTTGTCACTTTTCCTTTATAATATTGTTTTCTAATTCCACATTTGAGCTTCCAATGAGTCCTCCAACAAAAAGGATAAAACTTCATTTATGTAAAGGCCCTTTTTTTTTTAACATGTTTCGATATTTGTTACTAAAGTTCCTCTTTACTGAAGCGGGACATACCCATTCCCTAGTTCTATCCCATCCTCCCTATTCTATTCTGTTGTTTTTTTTGTTGGGGTGTGTGTGTGTGTGTGTGTGTGTGTGTGTGTGTGTGTGTGTGTGTGTGTGTGTTTTACTGGGGATAAATAATACCCAGGACATTCTACCTCTGAGCTATACCCCCAGTCCTATTTTTATTTTTTATTTATTTTGAAACAGGTCTCACTAAGTTGCAGAGGACCTCACTAAATGGCAGTGAACCTGTGATCCTCCTGTCTCAGCCTTCCAAGTACTGGGGATACAGGCGTGCGCCACCACACCCGGCTCCTATTCTGTCTTGTACTTGTCTTCGTCTTCTGTGCTTCCCCTAGAAGAAGAATCCTCCTAATTTAGGATTCATAACATGGAGAGATGAGTTATTTGCTTATCTCATTCATTAATAACTTGTCTTTTATTCAGTGTTATCATTTATACAATATAAAGGAAAATAGATTATAGTGAAGTGACTCATTCACAGAAACACTATATATGTTGAAATTGCAGTGTCTTGAGTAGGCGTACAGAGTTCTGGTATATAGGTGTTTGGTTTTTTAATCATGCTTGATTTAAATATTACTCATTTTTAAAAAGACTTTTGAGGTGAACTGAAAGAATTTCCCTTTTGAAAATAACATTAGGAGTATATTTCTTAAATACAATATCTGAAATATTAAAGAGGCTCTTGAATAATTAAAATTGGCAGTGCTCCTATTTACTCATGTTTTATAATTTTGTATGCAAAGTTACTAGGAACTGGCTTGGGTTGCTCTTGATAGAGAGAGTTTATGCATGCGACGTGCGCCACAGTGACTGCATCTGTGATCATGAACTGTGTTCTTTTTGGTGGTACTGGGGATGGAACCCAAGGACATTTTACCTCCAACATATACCCCCAGCCCTTTTTTATTCCTTATTTTGCAACAGGTCTCACTAAGTTGCAGAGGACCTCACAAGTTGCTGAGGCTGGCCACAAACCTGCAATCCTCCTTTTGCAGCCTCCCAAGTACTGGGGTTACAAGTGTGCACCACCACACCTGGTTATGAAGTGCTTTCTCTTGAGAATTTTACTGATACTTTCTTACCGTACATCATTGTTCACCAAATTAAAACAATGTAAATCTTTTTCTATATTTCATTTGTCTTTCCCAATGAATTTTCTGAACTTACTTTCACATTGTTGAGGTTGTTCCCTTTTAAATTTGGTCTCCATCTTCGTCAAAAGGAGTAATAATTGTTACTACTTCAGTGGTTACAGCAAAGACTAAAAGAGATACTAGATTTAGTCGTTAGCTCATAACAAATATCCAGTATTATCTAAAGTTACTATAAAATATTTCCCTTTAGACAAATTATTTTTATTTTTGTGTTTGTGTATAATACTGGGGGTGCCACCCAGGGGTCTTCTCTTCTACCTCTGGGCTATCCCTCCACCCCTATTTTATTTTTTATTTGGAAATAGGACCTCACTAAGTTGCTGAGGCTAACTTCAAACCTATAATCTTCCTGTCTCAGCCTCCCAAGTACTGGGATTACAGGCATGTACCACCACACCCAGCTTAGGCAAATTATTGAAAAGATATGCTAAATAGCTTTTACATTACATCCTTTTCTTTTTTCAAAAAAGTATTACAAAATTATTTTCTTGTTTTTTAAGTTATAACAACTAATTCTAAAAATGGTAGACATTATCAGAATTCATGACATTGTAACTGTTATTTATGCTAGGTTTATGTATACATGACCATGATGGTACATGAACTTCCATTAATTAAATGAGATTAAGCAAAAAGTAAAAGTAGTCGGTGCTTTAGATAATTTGGTCATAATATCATTATGTAACATATACCTTTGTCCTTTAAGATATTCTCAGAGGCTGTGGCACCTGTTAACTATATGACAAACACTCCCCTTTGATCTTTCCAAACATACTATTTCAGGTTGATTTTGAATCATAGTCATTCATCAAAATCCTGAAAAGAAGCAAGACTCTCCACAGCTTAGTGAGACCCTGTTTCAAAATAAAGAATAAAAAAATAGGGCTGGTGGGGTAGAATGCTCAGAGGTAGAATGCTTCTGGGTTCCATTCTTAGTACCTCAAAAAAAAAATCCTGAAAAGAAACTAATTCATAAAAACAAGTATCTCTAAGGGGTTTCTATGTGATTTGATTTTTCTTTTAACTTTTGGTAAGGTATATTTGCCTGGTGGTATTTTTTTTCAAAGCAAGAAGCTGAAGTCCTTACTTGTAAGGCTTACATGATCCGAGCACCCCCGCACCCCTCTCTCAGCCAGTCGCTCTCCAGCCCCACTCCTACACACAGTCCCACCGGCCTGCCTGCCCGCCCCACTGCACCCTACAAGACTTCTGTTGGCTTCTCTTTGCCTGTAGTCTTTTTCTCTGATAAATCAGCACCGCTGACTTCCTCCCCCAGCTCCTAACCATGGGTTCACACCTCACCTTCCCAGTCCAACCACCTGCTTAAAATGACTAAGCCTCTGCCTCTCCCCATGGCTCGTTGTTTCCTTTAAAATAAGCTTCGCCTTCCTGTGTGCAGGGTGTATATTGTTTGCCTCCCTAACTTCGGGTAAGTTCTCAAAGGCACCAGCACACCCCCCTCTTGTTTACTCAAGTCTCCTTGATGTAAGTACATAGCGGACAGCTGTAAATATTAGCTGAATTAGTAAATGAATTCTTCGGTGGCGTTAAGTATCCACGCGCAGTGCACACACACACACACAGAGAGCTGGTCATTTTTGCTTATTAACAAATGTAACTTCACAAGAACTCTCTGGATTGAAACAGAATTTCAGAAACGTTTACTGAATTCCTTCGCTTTGACATTGAGTACTTTAGCAGGAGTAGGATGGTGGAAAGGGACAGGTTGTAAAGGGAAAGGTACAAAAGAAAGACAGTAAACTGTCCTGCCCCCAGGTCGCTGGTCTCAGGAGGAGCTAACAGGCTCGAGGGGAAACATGGCCCGTATTTGTTAAATGTTAAGAAATGATATGGCCAAGTAGTGAAAGAATAGTCAGTCGCTGTGCAAGTCAAAAAGAGCTATGGTCTGGTGAGCCAGAGCATTTCAATACAGTGCAGAAGTGGTGCTGGTTGGGCAAATGCAATTCTGTGACTCATTAAGAGTTGTGTGTGGACAATGACACTACATTCGTGTGTGTGTGTGTGTGTGTGTGTGTGTGTGTGTGTGTATGTGTTTTAATGGGGATTAAATCCAAGGCTTCCTACCTCTGAGCTACACCCCCAGCTCTATTTTATTATTTTGAAACAGGGTCTCACTAGGTTGATGAGAGTCTCATTACTTGCTGAGGTTGTCCTGGAACTTGAAATCCTCCTGACTCTGCCTCCCAAGTACTCAGCCTCCTGTCAGTACTCTAAAGTATTGAGATTATAGGTAGGTGCCACCATGCCCAGCAATAACTATATTCTCATATTTATTGATTTAACAAATATTTTAAGCACTTATCAAATGCCAGGTACAAGGATAGAGGATACAATGAGGAATCATAAGTTGTGATTAAAAAAAAAATACTATTCTTTTAAACAAAATACATCAGGACAGTACATTTTTATTGTAAAACTTTAGCAAATACAAAAGAAAAATAATATTTTCAAATTTACTATCTCCCCAAAAATTACTTCTTCCCCAAAATACACAATTACTGCTGGGTGTGGTGGCACACGCCTGTAATCCCAGTACTTGAGAAGCTGAGACAGGAGGTTCACAGGTTCAAGGCCAGCCTCCGCAACTTAGAGAGGCCCTCAGCAACTTAGTGAGGCACTGTTTCAAAATAAAGAATAAAATGGGGCTGAGGTTTAGCTCAGAGATAGAACACCCCTGGGTTCAATCTTCAGTACTACAAGTTAAATAAGATAAAATAAAAATACACAAATATTTCCTTTCCTTACAAGAGGTCCCAGAATTTTTTGAACATTTGCTTCCTGATAAGTGAATGAAAGTCCGTGGATACACGATTAAGTTCTAAGGCAGAGGTCGACTTCTGTTTGCTAAGCAGACACATCCGCTACCAAAAGTGCCTTTGCTCCTATAATTGTGCAGTTTCCAATTTCTTTTTTTTTTTTTTTTTTTTTTTTTGGTGTACTGGGGATTGAACTCAGGGGCATTCTACCTCCGAGCTACACTCTCAGCCCTATTTCCCTATTTTTTATTCTTTATTTTGAAACCGAGTCTCACTAAGTTGCGGAGTGCCTCACTAGGTAGCTGAGGCTGGGCTCGAACCCAGATCCTCCGGTCTCAGCCTCCTGAATGCTGGGATTACAAGTGTGCGCCACCACGCCCAGCTCAGTTTCCAATTTCTTTGCCACACTTTTCAAAGAAAACATACTGACATAGAGGATATGACATTTATTGTAATACTACTACACTTTGGAATTCAGGAGCCTTTTTCTTCCACAAAGCTAATTTTGCATCAAGGCACATAAACTCATTAATCTTGTCTTCATCTCTGTTTGGTCTGAATGGCCCCGTGTATGAATTGACGAAGCCCAGGATGGGAGAGGTGATGTGGGTAGGTGACCAAGGTGCCAACAAAGCACCCAGATGTTCTTTTTGTTCAACACCTCACCTAATGTGGAGCTGTGTTGGAAGTTATCCCTCATCCTCATAAGCTGCCACCTCATCTCAGTTCATACCCAATGACAAAGGAAATGAAGAGAGAAATTTAAAACTTACCCAGGCTTTGTACGACTTTGCCTTTCAATCTGAAGAATATTCTTTTTAAAGGATGAGAAAGTGAATGAAGCAGTTTCAGACCTTTATCTACTACACAATATTGCATGTCTCTGGTTTTACCATTTAGTGATTGTAATTAAATGCCGTCACTATGCCAGGAACACTAGTTGCTCAGCAGGAGCAAGCAATGCAACACTGTGAAGCGTGAGTGAGGGTCGGGGCGCACTCTCCCACTATGGTCTACTGGAACTAGTATAGATTTTCCTTCCCATTCAGCAGAAACGTAGCCTAAGAGCGTAGTAGCAGCTTGCTTTTTCTGCTTGGAAATTTAAAGTTAAAGGTAACACGACCAGTTCCCCATGCAGAGCTGCCTGTGGCCAATCCAGCAGGTCATCCATTGTGCCCCGGCTAAGGCTGCCGCCTGGTTTCCAAGTGGGCCTTAGGCTTTAGGAGATGAATCTTCTGAGAACCGAAGACCCTGGGTATTTCAAAGCCTATTCTTCCTCATCTCTATCAGGAGGCAAATTGCTTGTTGTGGAGGGTTGAGAAATAAACATGATGTAAAGTTTCCTCCTCTCGTAGTTGATTTAGCTTTCTTCTTTTCCTTTCTTTCCTTTAGTGGCAATTGTTCAGTCTTCAAAAATAATTTAATTTCTTCTTTCTGGACCCAGTAACATCCCAGAAGTTACAATAGAATTGTGATTTTTTTTTTTTTTTTAACAACAAAGAACTAGAACCTAAAAGGGGCGGAGGGAGACAACAAATCATATTTATTAGAGTTTCTATTTTGTTTGTTTGGTGTTTGGTTTTGGTTTTTGCGGTATTGGGGATTGAACCCAGGGGCATTCTACCTCCGAGCTATACTTGCAGTCCTATTTTCTATTCTTTATTTTGAAACAGGGTCTCACTAAGTTGCAGAGATCCTCACTACGCTGCTGAGGCTGGCCAAGAACCCTGATCTTCCAGTTTCAGCTTCCCAATACTGGGATTATAAGCGTGTGCCACTACCCCCAGCTTTTTATTGGAGTTTGAATGTAGTTGCCCATTTTTATTTTATTTTTCTGTGTGTGTGGTACTAGGAATTAAATACCAGAGCATTCTACCGCCAAACTAAATCCCAGCCTTGTTTTGATTTGTATTGAAACAGGGTCTCCCTAGGTTGCTTAAAGTGTTGCTTCATTGCTGAGGCTGTCCTTGAACCTGCAATCCTCCTGTCTCAGGCTCCCAAGTACTGGGATTACAGGTGTTGTCCGCCACACCCAGCATAGTTGCCCAAAGCCAGTATAAT
>PVLC010009392.1:10385-54360 GCA_004027655.1 Graphiurus murinus
GTACTGGGGATTGAACTCAGGGGCATTCTACCTCCGAGCTATACCCCCAGCCCTATTTTTTATTCTTTATTTTGAAACCGAGTCTCACTAAGTTGCGGAGTGCCTCACTAGGTAGCTGAGGCTGGCCGCGAACCCGGATCCTCTGGTCTCAGCCTCCCGAATGCTGGGATTACAAGCGTGCGCCACCACGCCCGGCTAGTTTCCATCTTTTCCTTATCCAGAACATTGCATATTAAGGAAACCGTTTGCGAGATCATTTTATCCAAGCTAATGAAACTTATTTTTCTCCCAGTTTGGTTTCACTGTCAACTATTCTGAGATTAAAATATGCTATACTGTAATATTCAGTCTCCTGCATCTTAACTTGATAGGTTAGAGAAACTTTATGGAAAATTATCAGAGCGAAGATGCGATTTTCTTGCACGTTGGCCAGCTCCCCCCCCCCCCCCCCCCCCTGTGTAGAGTCACCTAGCTTGGATAATGACACTGGAAAGTGATATGCTTGAAGTCTGAAGGTCTTGCTGTTCACTGTGCTTCCACAAAGCTGATGTGCTTAAATTCCTTTGTGCCATTCCCATGAATCTGAGCTAATTATACTGCCATTTTTCAGAGATGTGCGTTAGAAGTCATGTGTGCCTAATTCTAAAAATGGCTTTGTACATTAAGGCTCATTTACCCACTGATGGTTAGAGAGAAGTTATGAGACTCACAGTTATTGGTCATAATTTTAAATTATAGTAATAGCAGGGAACTCTCTTGTACTGCAGGCATGTAAGATGCGATTTTGTCAACTTCTCAGTCATTAGGAATGTTGGGATGTGGCTTGTATCTTACTGGTCGGGATGCCACAGGGAAGATATGTTTAGTCATGAAAAAGAAAATCAGTGTCCGGCATGCAAATAGGAATAGGGTAAGCGCTTGCAATTGGGTTTTCATAGGAGGGATTGATTTGTGCGCTATTACTAGGTCTGTATAAAATGGTGTCCTTTTAGTACTAGCTGAATATAAATCTCAGTAAATGTTTTTTCTTGCTGGGGATTAGTGTAATACGGTGAAATTTTCTGTAGCTGAGGGGCGGCAGTAGTTGGACATCTGTTAATAGACTGAAAGTAACTAATGAGGATATGCAGTCGGAACGATTGATTGAATGAATAGCTGCAGTCCTGTGTTTCTTTCTCGCTTGCTCTCTGCAAGCTGTAGAGAGGGAGGGGGACGAGCAAGACAGGGAGGGAGCGAGAGAAAAAACGCTTTCTCTTAAGTGGAAGTAGCACGGATCCCAGGGGCCAGGAGGCCAGAAATGGAAGTTTAAACTGCATCTATCTTTTAAAGGGAGAGCAGCAGGAATCAAAATGTCAGTCTCCGGAGTCACCATTTACTCCTTATTTTTTAAGATCCGGAAGATAACACAGAATACTTCTTTTAGGAGGTGTTTTTTTTTTTTTTTTCTCTTGTCCATGTTGAGATTATCTAATGTTATCTGAGAAGCTGGATTCCTATATGTCTGTCAGTTGAAGTGGAGATGGGAAGCAGTTGTGATAAAGGTATAATATATATCTTATCATCTGTGTGTGAGTGTGTATGTGCATATATGCGTGTATGTGAGTGTGTGTGTGTGTGTGTGTGTATGTGTGTGTATATATAACACTAGGAAAAAAAATCTTAAAATGTAGCCTTCCTTACTGCAGTTTATAGTAATTAAATTGGGGATGATCACATTGTCTGCAAAATCCTAAGCTTGTTAGGTCAGTTTGAACAGATTTATGATTCCAGAGTAAGGTCATATTGCCAGAACAAGGAGAAGCTGATCTATTTTTATATCTGCATAGGCATATATATTATCCGATCCTGGCAGCAGCTCTCAGTCTTCTTATGGCCCTTTTGTTGCAGCCTGGTGAATCATCTGCACAGAACCGAACTTTGACCTTTGTGCAAATACCATCAAATCATATGCAACACAAGTCTAAATTTTGTTCACAAGAATATCAGAAATTCCTTTTGATTCTCTTAACTCCTGCTGATAAATAGAGAAGTAGATTCATCTACTACAAGTTGCAAATATTAAGTGAACTTAAAGATATTCAACGTAACTCAGGAAATTATTTTTGTATGTGCATAAATGAAGATCGAAGTTGTCACACTAAAATAGATTCTTAACTCTGACCACGTCTCTCGAATGTCTCCATAGGTCAAACACCACAAAGATTAAGAGGCAAATTATGTGAAGATAGAATGTTTTGTATGTTTAATGCAAACTCATTTTTTTGTGAGAAACCAATAATTTTATAATTTAGTAAAAGATTCCTAAGTTGGGGTTCTTAGTGATATTTCAACTTTCCTCTTCTTTTCCAGAGGTGCCAGCAGAAAGGTCCCCCCGCAGACGGAGCATCTCAGGGACCAGTACCTCAGAGAAGCCCAACTCCATGGACACTGCGAACACCTCACCTTTCAAAGTACCAGTGAGTGTTTCTTTTCTCCAAAAGAACATTTTCCTTTTTTTCTTTCTTTTCTCTTTTGAGACAGCTTCTAAAGAATGCAAACAGTGTGTTCTTCAAGAGTTTCTTCACAATACTGAGGTTAAAGGACAGTTACCAATTTGTATACATAAACTGTGGTTAATGTCCACTACTTTAAGTATGAGGTTTATTCAATTTTAGGAAATATTATTTTTACTCATGGGTTATTTCTCAACTACATAGCTAAGTACATTGAATTTGAATTTCTTTAAATCATAGAGTGCAAATCTTTGCAGATGTTCTTTTTTCAAAGTTGCTAAAACCTATTGGAATTCTGTAAAGTTGCCAGTGGAAGTTCTTTCTTTAGGGATGTGGGTATTTTTTCCCCCATATTTCCAGAGCTAGATCATAAGCACAGAGTAGTGAGACTTACCAAGTTACAGATCAAAGCCAGAGAACTGAGAATTCTCATGCTGAGACCTGGCCTGTTGGGTGCTTAAGCCATCTTTGAGATGACCATGTAAATGCTTAAAAAATACCCTGAAAGAAAGTGTCGCCTTGAACTGACTGGGCAGTACCAAGAAGCAACATTAAAGGGCCACAGGTGATGTGCTCAGCTGACCACGAGGTGCAGGCCTGGGTTGGACCTTTTTTATATAACTCTGAGTAGCCTCTTCTCCTTGGTTACTGGGTAAGAAATATGCTTACTTTCTAATATCTTATTATTAAAATTTATACTTAGAAAGAATTGCAAGCCGGGCGTGGTGGCGCACGCTTGTAATCCCAGCATTCAGGAGGCTGAGACTGGAGGATCCGGGTTCACGGCCAGCCTCAGCTACCTAGTGAGGCACTCCGCAACTTAGTGAGACTCGGTTTCAAAATAAAGAATAAAAAAATAGGGCTGGGGGTATAGCTCGGAGGTAGAATGCCCCTGAGTTCAATCCCCAGTACTGCCAAAAAAAAAAAAAGAAAGAAAGAATTGCTTCATGAGAATGGTCACTCTTCTAGGTACAAGGAAAATCAGCATTGAGACTTTTCTATTCAGGGAGGAAAAAAAAAACCTTTTTTCTCTTAATTTAGCCAAGTGCATATGATATATTCATTCTTCCTTTATTCCAATGCTTTCTATTTTAAGTTGGAATGACCCTATAAGCAGAACTTTTAGAGATGTATAAGTTGACATTCATATGTAAGTTTACCAAAAGGGGTATTTTATTTTGTATTAACCCTGAGGAGCAAAAATTTCCCTTTTCCTTTAGGAGCATAAACATTTCTTGGATATCTGTTCTTGTGAAACCTTTCAAAGTTTTATAGATTTTTCTGATTTTAAAAGATCACAAGTAAGTATTGTATTTTATATATATATATATATATATATATATATATATATATATATTTTTTTTTTTTTTTTTTTTTTTTTTTTTTTTTTTTTTTTTTTTTTTTTTTTTTTTTTTTTTTCCGGTACTGGGGATTGAACTCAGGGGCATTCTACCTCCAAGTTACACCCCCAGCCCTCTTTTTTATTCTTTATTTTGAAACCGAGTCTCACTAAGTTGCGGAGTGCCTCACTAGGTAGCTGAGGCTGGCCAAGAACCGAGATCCTCCAGTCTCAGCCTCCCAAATGCTGGGATTACAAGCGTGCGCCACCACGCCCAGCTCTTGGATTAATATTCTAATCAAATTATGACAGGAATTTTAATACATCAGATTTAGGATCTTTTACCAAATTTTTCTGGCCATTAGACAGAGTTACCTTTTGTTTTCATAAGTGGAAACAACATTTTTTTTTCTTTCCTGTCCCTTTCCTCTTTTTCTGATGAAGCAGATACCAATATAGTATAACAATGTTTAGTAATGTTCTTGGCTGAATTAAAATAGAGTTAGAATTTGAAATGTTCATACCATTCATGCTAGAACCAAATGGTGAATACTTAATTTTTTTTTTTTAAAGGATAATAAGCTAGGTGTGGTGGTGCATGCCTATAATCCCTTGGGAGGCTGAGACAGGAGGATCACAGGTTCAAGGCCAACCTCAGCAACTTAACTAGGCCCTCAGCAACTTAGACTCTGTTTCAAAGTAAAAAATAAAATAGGGCTGGGGATATAGCTTGGAGGTGGAATGTCCCTGAGTTCAATCCCTAGTACTACCAAAAAAAAAAAAAAAAAAGAAGTTAATATATGAAGAATATCTCCCTATAATACAATAACATTAAAAATATACCTTATATCATGTCTGAAGTTTATGGTCCAATTGGTCCATTTTTTTTTAAGTTTCAATTAATGGAGAACTACCATTTTACCATTTTCATTTATTTAAACAACAAATTGAAGATTGATTGAAGATTTAGCTTAATAAAACTAATCATTCTTAAGTAAAATTACAAAGTAGTAGTGTGGATGGATATCGGTGAAAGCTAGCACTAGTTGTAAACCACATGCTTATTTGATAATATTAGAAGTAATAAGGGAAAGAAAAGACCTCTGGCTAGTCAGTTGCAGTCACAGGGCACATGCATTTAGCTGTCCAGGAGAATTTAGCCATTCATAGGCCCTCGCTTAGACAGTCTTCTGAAAAATAACCATCGAGCACACTGATTACCAGCCCTCCTCCCTCTAATAATGTCAGAGAGTAGAGGAACAGAGAAAAATGAAAGACAGGAAATCATGAAAACAATCTGAATCCATTTAGGAGAAAGGCAGACAGCCTTACATTTATTACTAGACCTTAAGGGTACCGCTGAAAAACCAAAATATACTGGCTATATGAAATACAGTGGTACGTGAATATATAGGGAGATAAATACATTTATATTTTTAAAATTTCTGTATAACAGCATTCCTTAACGTGACTTGACTCAAATATATTTCTAATTAGAAGTATGGCTTGTTTTAGGATCAACATACAGTATTTTTGTAATTAATATCACAGTGGACTCTGACTATGGGAAAGCAGTATCAAAGGGAGCCAAACTTTGCGATATTCAACTTGAAGTTATTTATACATTGTTTCAAAGAAGATCACTTCCATTTTAACTTTGTGAAGAGGCAGAAGTGATATTTTAGCACAAGGACTCATGGTTCTCCGATTCAGATGTTGCCATGGTGAGCAGCAGGTCTACCACTCATCAAGTGGACTTCCGAAAGAACGGGTAGTGTCCCGCCTCCACTTTCAGACTTACTGGGAAGCAAATAAAATAGCAAGGCCTAGTTGAAATTATTTGCACACTTAGGGGTGCTTAGTGTGGGCTTCCCCAATTACTGATACCTATTGGTGTACTGTACTTGGGGGAGCAGAAATGGAAACACCAAATTTTCCACTCAGAGAGAGCCTATAGTCTAGTAGCAAGAGACAGAAAAATGGCCTGATTCCTAAAGAAGTAGGTAAGCATGATAACACAAGTTATTAATGACACAGAGTATAAGCTAAGGCTTTGCCAATGAGCAGTATTTGAGCTGAGTTTCAAAGACTGGAAGAAAATAATTGACAGGGGAAGTAGAGTATTCTAGATTTAGGGAATAGCATTTTGGAAAGATAAAATGATTGGCATTTCCAGGGAATATAGAAAGGATTCAGTGAGACAGGATTTGAAAAATACATGGGCAAAACTGGCAGGCAAGAAGGCTAGAAAGGTGGATTGGGGCAAGACGGAGTGAGTTTGTCAAGCTTAACTGAATTATGCTGGCTGCCAAAGCATTTAGGTGTATTTATTGAAATGTTTGTGGCTCAAAAGCTAAACCAAGTTGTTTAACTACTATGAAATATCAGTAAATTACTTGAGTCTTCCCTAAGTGACTCCATTTTCCTCTTGCTATCACCATCGAAACTCAGTGATAAGGAGGGGTCTATCTTTCAATGGAAGCCAGCCCAGGGGCTAGGAATATATAGCTCAGTGGTAGACCATGTGCTTAGCATGCACAATGCGGAGTTCAATCCCCAGCACCAAAATAATAATAATAATAATAATAATAATAATAACAACAAGAACAAGAAAGCCACTCCAGCACAAATCCACACACACCCTTCAGCTGACTACTAATGTTTCTAGGCTCATGGCTCACTTTAGGGAGCTTCAGTAGGAGCCACAGATTGCTCATATCCTCCTGGCTATTGCCAGATCTTACGGAGGGAAGCCTAACCTTTGTATGTCTTCCTTATTCACAAAACAGTATACATTCAATGACTTAGAATGGGAAACTAGTGCAGCAGGATATCCATGAACGTGAGGAATGAGAGCAGGAAGCAGTAGCACACACCTGTAAAAACCCAACAACTCAAGAAGTGGAGGCAGGAGGATCACAAGCTGGAGCCCAAGCCTCGGCAACTTAGTGAGACCCTATCTCAAAATAAAAAATAAAGAAGTTGGGCGTGGTGGCACAGGCTTGTAATCCCAGTGCTTGGGAGGCTGAGACCGGAGAATCCAGGTTAGCGGCCAGCCTCAGCTACTTAGGCCCTCTGCAACTTAGTGAGACCCTGTTTCAAAATAAAGAATAAAAAATAGGGCTGGGGTGTAGCTTGGAGGTACAATGCCCCTGGGTTCCACTGCCATTACTGCAAAAAAAAATAAATAAAAATAAAAAGGCTGGGAAGTAGCTCAGTGGTAGATCACTCCTAGGTTCAATACCCTGTACTGCCAACAACAACAAAAAAAAAAGAGAGAAAAGAAAAAAAAATGAGAGATGGGGGAATTATAAAACTCCTGAGCCTATAAGTTAAGGCAAGGTCTTGGTTTTTAGGTATGTTTAAAGGTATGTTTACATTTTTTATTTTTTATTTTTTACAGTACTAGGGATTGAACCCAGAGGCATTCTACCTCAGAGGTATGGAGGCCCTCACTAAGTAGCTGAGGCTGATTGCAAACCTGAGATCCTCTTGTCTCCACCTCCCTAGTACTAGGATTATAAGCATGCACCACCATGCCCAGCTCTTGTTTTTATTTTTATCTAATCATAGCCATAAGAAAAAGCAGTGATCTGCAAAATACTTTTTTGTTCTTCCTCTAACTTCATTGCATACTTCTTCATACATACCTTAATTCCATCTGCAATTATTTGTTTATAGGTCTCTGTCCCTCATTAGACAATGAATATCTGTTTTAATCGTCTCTTAAACCACCCCAGTGCCCATTACAGTACCTCACGCATAGTAAACACTCAACAAATAATTGTCAAAGGATAAAATATGCATGAGTTGTGGAAGGACTCACATAGAATGAGTGTATCTCACACTTACTCTTTTGGTATTACTGATAATGTCTCTAGTCAAATGGAATAATAAATATTTAATAACATTTAATAAGCATCTAATATGCAATTATTTGGGACAAGTGTGCCTGTGCAGAATGGTTAGACTATTTCTTCAGCAAAGAGAAATTTTAATATTTAGAGTTCATAGCTATGGTATTTTATTTATGTAGTATATGCTGTGTCTACTTATATTAGAAACTGAAAGTAGATAGAATTATTTAATGATTTGTTTCTAGGACTGTTCTCTGATCCCTTTAGGTATTATACATAAATATTAGCTCAGTGTTTCTGTAGATGAGTTTTGACCATTAGATTCTAAAAAGCAACTTTAGTCACTTCGAATGGCTTTTGCCTCTTTTAAAAGAATTATGTTTTCTAACTTCTTGCTAGGCTTTTTACCTTTGTATATTTGTTTTCCTTTAAATAAAACACCCTTTATATATTGTATAGGTTGCTAGAACTACATTTAAATGACATTGCAGGAGTGATGGGGACAATTGAGTAAGGGGCAAATTATCCAGGTACTTACATTGAATTCAGAAAGGGAAAATGATCATGTTCTAATTGTGTATATTTGTTTCATGCCGTCTGAGGTTTGGGAACGGGCTTCTTTCTTTGTATTCTATTTATAAAGTGACTGTTGATATTTATGATTTTGGTATCACTTCTGCTTAGACCATACCACCAATTGGGCTTTGGCTAAGAAAGAGCTGCTGTGTTCCGGGCCAGGTGCTGTGCTTAGTGTCCTCATTTCCATAACACAATGGTCCGAGTTGGCCTTCCATGTGAGTGTAACACAATGCAGTCACAGCTGCTTCATTTGTATTAGCTTTGAGCTTAGCTCTGAAAGAATTCAAACACTAAAAAATATGCCAAGCCAACCAGAAGCAGGGCTGAGCTAAGGCAGTAACATGCAGTTCCTGTGTGCCTCTGCTCGTGCTCCTGTTGCTGTGACCTCTGAGCATTCCCAGTCTAATAGATATGCTAGATACAAAAGACTGTAGAAGGCAAAAACTTTGCATAGTTCTTAGAAGGAAGCAAAGCTCTGGAAAATACATGCAGACTATGTTAAAGGTCTTGTTTAAAAAGAAACATGTCTTTAAGCATCAGGATATCAGTCTCAGTTGGTATAGGTCTCTGTTTTGCATAGAATCCTCAATAAGATCTATTTAAATGTTTTCCCAAGTTAAAAAAAAAAAAAAAAAAAAAAAGATGGAGAGCTTGTTGCCCACTTAATAAAGACCAGAGAGTGTGCATTGTCTCGAGCAGTGGTTTTCAACTCTAGCTATAACATAAAAATCACCTAAAGGAATTTCAACAAACACACTGATGCTTGGACTCCAGCTCAGACCAGATAAATCATAATCTCTGGACTAGAGCCCAGGCTTCTGTATTTTTAAAAGGTTCCCAGATGATTCTAATATGAACTCTTTGTCTTGACGATTGGTAAAATGTTAGGAACTCATGTTAGTCACTCTTGTCTGCGAATGTCGGTGCTTTCTTTTGTGCCTTCAAATCTGACTTCAGAAACTAATGAGCAGTGTTTTCTCAGTGTCCTGCTGCTGGCTCCTGGATAAATTGCTACACTGCATCGTAGTTGCTTGTCTATGGGCTTGCCTTCAGCAGTTCGGATTATCAGTCTAAATTCACAAAGGACTTCCTTCACTGTAGCATAGTGACCTCTCACAAGCCTTAGAATCTTCCTTAGGGGTGAAATAATGAAATCGAATTCATACCTTCCAAGATACAAAACTATTTCAATTTCTATATTCTCGTAGCTATTGTATTCCAGAAGGACACTTAAAGTTATTTCCTCTGGTTCTTAAAGATTCTATATCCATCTTGTCTCTTTCTCTTCTCTATCTGTTAAGATCCATAACAGGATCACCCTGTACTCTTCTAATAAAGAGTATATTTGTATTCATATGTGTATGAATATATAGTCATATGTCTGTCGAGATGTTATTGCCAGAAGTAAAATAATATAATAAACGTAGGAATGTCAGAGGAGAAAATTTATGGTCTGAAGATATTAAATATTAACTGTGCCTTTAAATCATTTTATAATCAGAGGGAATATAATTTAAAAATCTCTTAATGATAAATATCCTAGAAAATATAAGATTTGGAACTAAGAGTCTTGGAGTAGAGAAAAAAGGAATAAGGTTAAATACAACCCTTTAAGGAGACAGAGCAGGGAAGGGTGAATACCTGGAAGAAAAAGGAGCCGGCTTAGCAGAAAATTCTGCCAAGAGAGAGCATGTCTTAAAAGAACCCAAGAATGATGGAACCCGCCTTAATCTATGGTAATTCCTAGAAGCAGACTCTTAGCGGCACTAAGTTTAGATTCCAGCTGATCCTACCCAGGGGAAGAGGCCTGATGGGGAGGCACTCTCTTAGAGCTAATTCTTATAATGTACCGTGAGCCCCTCTCGCCTCAGAGCAAAGTTAGTTCTCCTTAACTTTAGTGGGGAAGGGAAGGTGCGGCACTCCTCAATTTAGCATTAGAGATAAACGTTTTGAAGGACTAATGCCTGCTCAGCTACTTACTAAATACACCTGATATGTATAACTGATCTCAAATGCTTTCCTCTTCCACAGAAGTCCTGAAGCTAGAGATATGGAAAGGAAATTTTGCCAACTTTTTGATTTTGCTAGCGTTTGCTGTGCACAAAAACAGTTTTGCCCATCTGGGCTGCACTTAAACTCAACAAGGTGTGAACATTGCAAATAGAGAAGAATACCCCTGAGGTGCTTTCCTACCCCAGGGCCTTAATCCTACAAATAGTACCAGTGCTGTTAAATGTTAAATTTACAGTAAGCATCTACTGACTTCATTTTTGTGTGTATGTGTGTGGTGCTGGGAATTGAATCCAGGGGCATTCTACCTCCAAGCTACACCCTAAGCCTCCCCCCTCTTTTTTTTTTTTTTTCTTGCAAATGGTCTCACTAAGTTGCTGAGGCTGACTTCGAATCTGTGATCCTCCTATCTCAGCCTCCCAAGTACTCCAATCACAGGTGTGTACCACCCTGCCTAGCTTACTAATTTCCTTTTAAAGGAACTCCTTTCCAAGAGGATTATTTGATTAAAATGTTACTGCAGTATTTTTTTTTTTGGGGGGGGGTCAGGTTGTTGAGTAGCTGGTAAAAAAAAAAAAACCTCTGAAAGAATTTAAATAGTTTTCCAAACAAGGAAAACAAATGACTAATATGCACATACAAGGAGGCTTAGCTGCATTATTAGTCAAGGGAAACACAAATCAAGACTGTGACATATCACTTAATCCACTAGGGTGGCTATAGTCAAATAGGACAATAATAAGCGCTGGTGAGACTGTGAAGGAACTGGAACTTTCACACATTGCTGGGAGAAAAGCAAAATGGTACAGCCAATTTAGAAAACCACAGCACAGTTCCTTAAAAGCTAAACAGAGTTTCCATATGATTTAGCAATTCTACTTCTAGTTACATACACAAGAATATTAAAAATGTATGTCTACACAAAGTGTACATGAATGTTCACACCATTATTCATAATATGGAATAATAATAGCATTATTCGTAATAGCTAAGAAGTAGATACAACCCAAATGTCCATCAAATGAAGAATAAGTATAAAAATGTGATCTAGCCATATAATGATATATTATTTAGCCATTAAAATGATATTTTAATATCTGCTACAACATAGTTGAACCTTTAAAAAATGCAAAAGAAATCAGACCAAATAAAATCCACATATTGTGTGACCACATATATATATATATGAAATATATATGTGGTCACAGAATAGACAGATTTATAGATGCAGAAAAATACATTTGTAATGTCATGCTGTATTAGGGGAAATGGGAATTAACTGCTGGTGGGTGTGAGGGGTGTGTGTGTGTGTGTGTGTGTATGTATGCACCTGCACACACATGCCTGCTACTAGTGATTGAACCCAGGGCTGTTCTACCTCTGAGCTATACATCCAGCCCTATTTTATTTTGTATTTTGATACCTATTATCCTGTCTTAGCCTTGCAAGTACTGGGATTAAAAGCATGTGCTACCATGCCCGGCTGTGAGGTTTCTTTTGGGGAATGAAAATGTTCTAGAATTAGACTGTGGTGATGGTTGCACAACTTTTTGAATTTACGAAAAAATAAATAAATTGTACACTTTAAAAGTGTAAATTTATGATATGTGAACTATATGTCAATAAAACTGTTAAAAATAAAACCATCCAGAAGACTTGGGATAAACAATATGAAATCTCAATTTAATATTTATAACAAATTGAAGTAATATTTTATATATTAGATTACATAAAATGCATTTGAGGGAGAAAGTGAAGGTGAGATACCAAAATGCATTATATATGGCTGCTTATTTTGCACAGATTTTTAAAGTAGTTATTACTGATACTTTGCATGGTTGCATTTTTATGCAAACTACCTGCTATAAAGAAGATCATGCCATATGCTTTTACTGAAGGATGTCGAAATAGGAAACATAACATTTAGTTTAAAAAGGAAAAAGCAAAGGGCTAGGGATGTAGCTCAGTTCTAAAGTGTTTGCGAAGCATGCATGAGGCCCTGGGTTCAGTTCCCAGTACTGCAAAAAAAGAGAAGTAAAATGCTCAAGCCAAAGGAAGATGATGGGGGTTGGGCTGCATGCCACTGGTGTCTTGGGGCAGGGCTTGGCGAGGCAGTCCTTACCCCCTGTGGGCTCCAGGAGTGTCTGGGGTTAGCCAGAGGCCACCACTTTGGGGGAGGGGGTACCTCTTGTCCATCCCCAGTCCTAGTGAGTTACAATGGCACCCACAGGAAAAGAAGAAGCCTGGCTCAACTTTCCTGCCCTGGGTCAGGGCATGGCACATAGATTTGGTGCGTGGCACCCACATGCCAAGTCACGGGCTGGGGCCATAGGCACCTGTAAAGGTCCCATTTATCCTATAAGGGTCCCCAGGTGTCCCGGGCTAGAGCAGATGCAAAGCACTGTGGCAGGTGGGAGCGAGACTGTTGAAGAGAGGCCTTTTCCACGTTAGTATCTTTCCTGGCTTTGCTTTCCTGCAGTCGCTCCTGTATACTCTTTTTACACTGGCCCTCTACTCGTGTTGGCAGCGCTGTCTAGTACAGCAGGGCCTCTTAACTCTCTCCTGGCCTCCAGGTCCTCCCCACTGTAAGCCTCACACTGCTCCCAGGGAGCTTTCTTTACATCTAACGTGATCATCATTTCACTCCCCTTGTTGAAAGTCTTGTGGTAGCTCTCTCTAATCCCATGTGCATGAACGTGACCACATCTTACACATCTTCTTTGGCTCGCACACTGGGTTCTTCTTTTTCTCTGCTCATCCTCTTCTCTCTTCCTTCCCCTCTTTTGAATGTCTTCAGACAGAACTAGCTGTTTCTTCAGAAAGCATCAGTCTCCTTTTAGCTTTTGGAGTTGAACCCCTGGTACAGGATGATAAAGCGGTATTAACTCAGTGAGCCTTACATCGTCTTTTGATGCCCTTTCAGGCTCCTTTGCCCGTACCCATTATCCCCACCCTTGCCTCCAATTATACATCCCATGTCCATCCTTACTCCACCTGCAAGTTCCCCAAACACGCTTGCTCAGGTCTCTGCACATTTCTGCCTGGGAAGGCCGTCTTCCCTCCTTCCTAAAAGCATTCTCATCCTTTATAACTCAGCTCCAGTGTCTCCTTACCGCTTTTAGACAATATTAGCCTTGACTTTGTTTTCTTTTTATGAGAGTGTACATTTATTCATGATAGCACTGATACTGTTATATTGTAGGATTATTATTATTTGTAGAGTTGCCTTCCTTGGGCTGTGATATTCTGGTTGATAGTCTCCAGAATGGGCTGTATATACCTCATAAGATACACGTGTAATCCATTTGGGAGGCAGAGAGGAAATATTAGATTTTTTGATATTGGATATTTGATTTTTTATCACTCTCTTTAAATTTTTATTTTATTGAATGTTTCATAGTCATACAACAGAACATTCTTATACTTTATAAGTGAACATTAGGAATGCACACTCAACTTACTCATTTTATGCAGTCAAAACCATTTAGAAACCACTCTTCTGGAAGACTCAAACTGTATCTTATTCATCTCATAACTTAAGCACTGATCTTTTCTTTTCCCTAATATGTTTATGAAAAGTCACTTAAATATATGAATGGCTTCGTGATTATTATTATTACTATTGCTATTTTGGGTACTGGGGCATTCTACCTCTAAGCAACACCCACAGCCCTATTTTATTTTTTCATTTTGAAACAGGGTCTTGCTGAGTTGTTGAGGGCTTTGCTAAGTTGTTGAGGCTGGCCTTGAGCTACAATCCTTCTGCCTCAGCCTCTCAATTACTCATGATTATTCAAAGTATGCAAATTGCAAAGACATTAACCTCTTACCCCATAATATCTTCATAATTAGCAGGTAGTTTAAATTAATCAGCATTTTGTACTATTTTTTAAAAGGCTCTACAATTAATCTGTTAAATGAAATAGAATTAAGAAGGGTGGAATGTAGTGAGTAGAAAGAATTTTCTTTTTATGGAAACCCTGTAAGCTTAATGACAGAAAGAATGACTCATGGGAACGCTCTTTCTTTTGGGTTTCCTTCTCATTCAAGATATAATTGGCTGTGCAAGAACGTGGTCTGTCTCTCAACTCTTTAAAAGTTAAATAGGAAGCAAAGATAATAGGGAGCAGAAGCGAAGCTCAGAATTTGATGACCGTCCTCACAACCTGGCCTTCTACCTTATGCAGTCAGTGAGAGCACTGTCAATCGGAAGCATTTTCCCATGAAAATCGGGTGGCCGCAGTTAAAGACTGAACTGTGCTGATCGAGAGAGCGCCGGTGTCACCTGGATTCTTAATTCTGCCAGAGTAGTAGTATAAGATTCAATAGTACTAGCACTTGAGGGGTTTTCTCCTAGAATAGGCAAAGACATGACAAGCACTGTATTTTTTACTATCTATTCAGCTAGCATCTCATTTGTGTGACCAAGAGAAAATTGTTTGGCCTCTTCTAAGGCCTTAGATTTCTTACAAGAAGGAAATATCAGTATGTTAAGATCTTTGGAGGTTTGCAGATAAAAAGGGACAGCATATACCGGGCATGGTGGCGCACACTTGTAATCCCAGTGCTTGGGAGGCTGAAACAGGAGGAGTGCAGGTTCTCAGCCAGCCTCAGCTACTTAGTGAGGCCCTCCACAACTTACTGAGACCTTGTTTCAAAATAAAGAATAAAAAATAGGGCTGGGGTATAGCTCGGAGGTAAAGTGCCCCTGGGTTCAATCCCCAGGACTGAAAAAAAAAAAAAAAAGGCAGCATACTAAGGACCAATTTATTGATATTTTGGTGCCTAAATTCATAATGGGAAAAAAGTGTACTATTAAAAACAGTACAATTAGGAAATACCCTCTTCAACTAATACATTCTTTTCCATATAAATCTCTTCCTTCTTGCATTTGTTCTTTACCCCCAACCCCCCAAAAATAGCATGCCCTGATAGACATTAGTAAAGAGTAATTTTGTCAGGCATGGTGGCACATGCCTGTAATCCCAGTACTTGGGAGGCCAAGATAAGAGGATTGCAGGATCAAGGACAGCCTCCGCAGTATAGCAGGACTCTCAGCAACCTAGCAAAACCCTGTTTCAAAACAAAAACAAAAATATAAAGGCTGGGGTTATAGCTTGGAGGTAGAATCCCTAGTACCAAAAAAAAAAAAAAAAAAAACAACTAATTTAATTGTTCACATTATCCCTTTTGCTTACCACCACCCATAATATGGAATTTAGGTATATTTTGTCTTACCAGAAGCAGGAAGAGCTTTGCGTTTTAAAATAACTAATAGGATCCAGTCTCCCTCCATCTGTGATAGACTGTTAGAGGTCTAGAAATGAGAGATGGAAAAATTAAATTTATCTAGTTCATTTCCCCTGCCAGTGAAAAGATGTCTTACACATTATATTACCTGCTGCTTTTTCAGGCTTCCATGATAACCTCTGAATGACTGTCCAGTAGACTAACAGGCCACTTTAGGAGAGTATTCTCTTTCTTAGTTTTGACCCATCATTTCTCATTATTTTATTCCTCAATGTCATCTTCCTTAATAGTCATACTCTGAACTTGAGTAAGATCAGCACACATCACTGATAATTAAAAGAAAAAAAAAAACTTGTGAGATGGTCTACAGAAGTGAAAATTCCAGATATTAAACTTTTCCTCTATTTTTTTTTTTTTTTTTTTTTTTTTGCGGTACTGGGGATTGAACTCAGGGGCATTCTACCACTGAGCTACACCCCCAGCCCTGTTTTTTATTCTTTATTTTTGAAACCGAGTCTCACTAAGTTGTGGAGTGCCTCACTAGGTAGCTGAGGTTGGCCGCGAACCCGGATCCTCCGGTCTCAGCCTCCCGAATGCTGGGATTACAAGCGTGCGCCCCCACGCCCGGCTTTAAACTTTTCATCTTTTAAACACAAGATTTGATCTCATTATAATAATTTTTGAGAGGTCCCCCCCTTAAGTATAATTAAATACTTCAATACTTTCTTGAGTTAGTTGGGCTTTTCTTAATAATTCAGATTAATTAGTATTAGCATTCTACAGCTGGGCATGGTGGTGCACACCTATAATCCCAGTACATGGGAGGCGGAGAGAGGAAGATCACAGGTTTGAGGAAAGACTCAACAACTTAGCAAGACTCTCAACAACCTAGCAAGACCCTGTTTCAAAACAAAAAGTAAAAAGGGCTGGAGTTGTAGCTCACAGGTAGAAGGACCCTGGATTCAATCCCCAGTACGCCCTCCACACACACACACACAGATAGCATTCTATAAATATATATTAGCCTACTGTGCTAAACATTGCGGAAATAAGATACACTCAGTTTGTTTGCTGCTGTTTTCTTTCAGAAGTTAAGATCAGTGTAGGATATAAAATAGGAATAGATCTAATTATAGGTCACCACAGAATTAAGCAGCAGCATAAGCAGAAGGTCTTAGATAATCCAGAGTGAGAGAGACCAAGTCCTGTTAGAAAAATCAAGAATGGTTTCCTGGCCAGATGCGGTGGCACATGTAATCCCAGCGACTTGGAAGTCCAAAGCAAGAAGATCACAAGTTCAAGGCCAGCCTGGGCAACTTAATGAGACCCTGTTTCAAAATAAAAAATATAAAGGGCTAGGGATATAGCACCCCTGGGTTTAAGCCCCTGTACTATAAAAACAACAACAAAAAAAGTTTCCTGATTACCTGGTATTTGAAAGAAGAATGTAGGCACAACTGAATAACCATTTGGAAAAAGATAAAATTAGATGTGTATCTTACACCTACATAAGTGTAAACCTCAAATGGATTGGAGATCTAAATGTAAAAAAATAAAATTAAAATGTACCAACAATAACTATAAGAAAACATGGATGAATTCTTTAATCTTAATGTAGGGAAATAGTTCTATAATGATTACTAAAATGCCAGAGACAGTTTTTTGTTTTAAAGGAAGAGGATAAATTTGACTACACAAAATACTTTTAATCGCATAGCAACAACAAAAAATGTCAAGTAAAAAACTAAAAATTGTCCTGAACATATGAAAAAATGTTCACATTCACTTGTATTCAGAGAAATGCAAACATAATTTTTTTATTTTTTCATTTTTGGTACTGGGAATTAAACCAATACTACCTCCAAGCTACACCCCCCCTGCCCTTTTTTTGTTTGTTTTTGTTTTTGTTTTGTTTGCGCTTCTGGGGATTGAACCCAGGGGCATTCTACCTCCGAGCTACACCCTCAGCCCATTTTTTTATTCTTTATTTTGAAACAAGGTCTCACTAAGTTGAAGAGGGCCTCACTAAGTAGCTGAGGCTGGCCACAGACCTGCTATCCTTTGTGGAAGCCTTAAGGAATATTATTAGTGATAGAGGGAGGAATATCTTCTCATCTAACATATCTTATTTAAATATATATATATCCCCCCGGCCCGCGATTATTTTCTGCTTAGAGTAAGGCACAGTTTGGGGGATCAGGAAAGCTGGGAGCAGCCTGGAGAGAAAGGGTCTTTCAGTGGTCTCTGCCTTCTGCTGGTGCCTGCTCTCTTGATGCATCCGCTTGCTGCAGCCTACCTAGTCTGCAGGGTGGGCAGGCAAGCAGGCAAGGCTCAAGCCTCGTGCCTTGGAAGCCTGGGGGTGCTGTGGCCTGGCTGGGCTGGCTGACCATCAGGCTGCTCTCTGGTGGTTTCAGGAGCCCTGCTATGGGTGCCCAAGCTGCTGGAGGCCTGGGAGGATTCCCAGTGCTCTGGGGACTCCAACACTGTGGCCATGAACGGGGGAGTGGACTTCCCGAAGAAGAAGCTGGCCCACCGGTGACCCGAGTTGGCCTTGGGGAGACTGGGTGCTGGGGGATGGCTTCCCCAGGGTCCTCGGCACTTCCGCAGGAGCTGCTGCTGGACGAGGAGCCCAGGTGGCGCTGGTAGTAGCCGTGGGTGACCGTGAGCCACCCGAGGGGATGGCCACCAAGCTTCACCTGTGGGCTCCGCGGTGGCCCCACGTGGCCCCACTGTGCGGTCGCTGGTGAGGGGACAGGGCTCCAAGCTGTAGGGGTGGCCGCCGGAGGCTGCTCCTCCACCAGGACCCGCACGCTTGTTGCAACAATTTCTAACACAATCTTTTAAGTTCTATTTTTGTATTTTAGTATATAACAGCATCAGTATGTTAACATTGGTTCAGTCTGATTAATGGATTTGCGTTTATCAGTTTCAGGGCTTTGTAGGTTTAAAAGTTTTGCTTTGCTAACCAAAGAAGCATCACGTTGAATTCTGGTTAAACATGTAGATCACTGGGCTGAGGAGGTAGCTTAGGGTAGAGCCCTTGTCTAGCATGTGCCCAAGGCCCTGGGTTCAACCCTCAGCAGCACAAAAAACAAACACACGTAAATCACTTTACCCAGGCCAGAGATCCTGATTTGTCAGCTCTAGGCTGGAATGACACTTGTAACTTATGATAGAAACGGTTTTCTCTTTGATGCTTAAATTTGCAAAAAACAAAACAAAACAAAAACTACGAGGGGAAAAAGGACCCATACTGCCATACTGAAACTGTTAGCTCCAAAGCGCTTTGCAACCATATGTTGTTCTGTTGTTACTCATGTCACCTAGTTCCCAGTCTTGTTTGGACTTCTCATTATGAAGATAAGCTAAATAAAATATGATGCCTTGAAAATGAAGGTTAACATTTTCAGCCGCCTCTTCCTTTCTTTTTTCCTTGTTAATTTTTTACAGTTGTTTTAATCAACATTTATGGAAAATCTAACAAGTTCCTAAATTATACCAAGAGAACATGAAAAGGGAATGATTTATATATATGGCATGGTCTTTCTTAGGTAATTACAATCTATGATAAAATGTACAATTAAAATATGAAAAATGCCAGTCGTTGGGAGGCTGAGACAGGAAGATCGCAGGTTCAAGGACAGCCTTAGCAATGTAGCAAGATTCTTAGCAACCTAGTGAGACCCCGATTCAAAAAGCAAAATAAAAAGGGCTGGGGGTGTAGCTTGGAGGTAAAATGCGCCTGGGTTCAATTCTTGGTACCACAAAAAAAAATTTACATATTTTTTTTTTACAAATTAACATATTACTAATAATATAATCTCTAATTATGCTAAAACTTGAAAAGCAAAACTGAAAACAGGTCTCACCTGGTCTTTCCTAGTTGGCAAGGTGGCATTTTCTTAGTGTGACTATAACATTTTAATGAACTGCTATTAAAACTAATGGCTTAGAATTGCTGTTAGTATTGTCCTTAATCCCTTGTGTAGTTACTGATGTGACAAGGTCTGAAGCAGGATCGGCGCAGGGCTTTGTCTCGCATCCCTGGGTTTCCGTGTGAAAGGCAATGCTGTGTTCCCCTGCCTCCACTTCTCCCGGTCTTAAGGGAACCGCGGCAGTGCC
This sequence comes from Graphiurus murinus, assembly GCA_004027655.1. Lineage (NCBI taxonomy): Eukaryota > Metazoa > Chordata > Mammalia > Rodentia > Gliridae > Graphiurus > Graphiurus murinus. The sequence goes on from PVLC010009392.1 coordinate 30,035, forward strand.
AGGCTGCCGGCAAGCCGGTGTCTCTCATTACCGCCGCCGAGGCTTCCCAGAGTGGTTGCGTAGCAGCAGCTTGATTCAGCTGCCAGCCGTGCCCAGATAGCCAACTGCAGGCTTCCGGGGTTACGCCAAATCCCAGGTGGCGAGCAACTTCGGTTATCATTGTCTTAACGTTCCCAGGCTGCAGAGAAAGGCAACATCAGGCTTTTGCTTTCGCTGACAGTTGCTAATTTTAAGCCACATTTTGAAGGAAAATACTGAGTGCCAACTAATTAAAGTAAGTCGTTTTAGTTGTATCTATTGCTGTGACAATGTAGTTTTTTTTTTTTTTTTTAATGATGAACTTCTTGCTATTTTTAAGAATTGTAGATGATAGCAAGAGCATGTCAAAGGAGAATCGGGTAAGGTAGGAGTTGTGTCGAGCATTTTATTAGAATAGGTTGGTGTCAGTTCGGAGGATGAGATCAGTGTATTCGTAGTCTTTCTTCCTTTCCATTTCTGGTGTTGGGCTTTGGGGGAACACTTATAGAAGCAGCATTTACATTCTTCACATCTTTATGGGAAATGTTCGTCATAACTGTTTGAAGAGAAAGAAGCATTTTCCTGCTGGTGTTCATATATTTTTTAATTTTATACTTGAAGATTCAGTTACATATAAAAGTAATTTCAATAGGATTTCACCTTAATGTAATTATATAGATAGGAACCCAGGGGGTAAACTTATAAATCAAATGTCACACTGACAGTAGGGCCCCCCCCATATTTTGAATTATGTTGCATTCCTGGCTCTTTGTGATATGCTCTATAAGGTTTATATAAAAATTTAATATAGTGCATGGGGAAAATCGATATATTATGGAGCTTGGAATATTTGAAGAGGAATTGGACTGTGGAGGATTAGTGTGGCATAGTGGTTAAAAAAACAGGGGTTCAAGAGTCAGGCTGCCTGCACTCAAAGTTGTTCCTTGCCATTTGGCATCTGTGTTAACTTAGGAGAGTCATATGCCTTCTCTGTGACTTGACTATTGAGATGTGACCTACAATTGATGAAGAAAATGAACTGTGCATGTATTGCACATTCTTGCTCTAAACCTCCTAATAAATCAGTGTATCTTTCTTTCCTTCCTTCTTTCCTTTTTGGTGGTACTGGGGATTGAATCCAGGGGCATTCTGCCATTCTACTCAGAAATACACCCCTAGTCCTTTTTATTTTTTGTTTTTTAAAACAGGGGCTAGCTAGGTTGCTGAGAGTCCCACTAGGCTACTGAGGCTGTCCTCGAACCTGTGATCATCCTGTCCTCAGCCCCCCAAGCTACTGAGATTACAGGTGTGTGCCACCACACCTGGCTCACATTTCTATTTTTATGGCTGAAATTTGTTCTTTTGAGAAGTGCAAGTGCTATTTATTTATGACTGCTATATGTTGCCTTATCTCTCACGGTTGGTTTCCGTGGACATTGCTTCTTCTCTCAATCAGAGTGAAAGGAAAATGCAAAATTGATACATGAGAGTAGCAAAGAGAAGCATGCGAAATCAGGATGACATGAGCCACAAAAGAACATGCTTTTACTCTAATCTGTGCTTTATAGAATAATGGTTTGGAAATGGTCATGGGAAATTAGGAAAAGCTCATCTTCCTCTTCCTGGGTACTGTTGAATATTGAGTACAAACAATGAAAAACTACCAAATAGTGCTCTAAGGAAAGCAATAATCTCAGGTAAAAACCATGCTTTAGTTATATCAAGCAGATGAAAGCAGAATTTTGTAATAGTTTCTACTACCTTCAGGAACTGACCACTGTGTAATCTGGAACTTTCTCTTATCTGTATTCCTAAAACAACCATAATTTTGTATATATTTATCAAGTATGAATTGAGCTGAATACTGCGGTAGATGTTAAGATACAGGATTATCCTATCCCTCCAAAGTTCAGAGGCAAGACTTCTTGTCTCTGGGTAGGGAAACTTGAACTGTAATTGATGAATTGCGAGAGGCTCAGTGTAGACATGTGAGATAAAAATTCCGTGGGGACCTGAAGGGGGCACTCTTTTTAGTTTTACCTCCTAGAACTTTACCAAGTTCTTAGAGTGAATACCAGAGAAAAATCCTCTTCTATCTCTGTCAGGAGGGAGAAGAAAAAAAATAATTTTTTAAATTTGCCAAAACATTCTGTCATGTCTGTCCGTCCATCTGTCCGTCCCTCTGTCTGTCTCGCGCATTCTCTCTCTCTCTCTCTCTCTCTCTCTCTCTGTTTTTCTCTCTCCCCCTTTCTTCCTATCCCCCCCCCCGCTTGTGTTACTAGAGATTGAATCCAGAGACATTCCACCTCCAAGCTCCTCCCCCAGTTCTTATTTTTTTTTTATTTTGAAACAGGATCTCGCTAAGTTGCCAAGGCTGTCCTCAAACCTGTGATCCTTCTGTCTCAGCCTCCCAAGTACTGAGATTACTGGCCTGTGCCACCATGCCCGGCTTCCTTTATTATCATTTTAATGTCCATTGGATCTGTAGTGATGTCCCTCCCTCTTTGCTTTCTGATATAGTAAGTTTTGTCTTCTCTCTTAGCCTAGATACAGGCGTATCAATTCTGTTGATTATTTCAAGGAACCAGCTTTTGTTTTCATTGATTTTTCTCTTTTTACCTCCTATTTTCAATTTCATTGATTGCCACTCTAATTTTTGTTATTTCTTATATTTATTTTGCATTTAATATGCTCTTCTTTTTCCAATTTCCTAAGGCAGAAACTTAACATTACTGATTTTACATCTTTCTTTTCTAACATTCAGTGCTTTAAGTTCCCCTTGCAAGTACTGTTTTCAGCTGCATCCAACACAGTTAGATGTCATGTCTTCATTTTTATGTAGTTTAAAGTATTTTTTCAAAGTACTTTTTTTTGTGTGTGTGGTACTGGGGATTGAACTCAAGGGCATTCTACCTCCGAGCTATACCCCCAGCCCTATTTTTTATTCTTTATTTTGAAACAGGGTCTCACTAAATTGCGGAGTGCCTCACTAGGTAGCTGAGGCTGGCCGCGAACCTGGATCCTCTGGTCTCAGCCTCTCAAATGCTGGGACAACAAGCGTACACCACCATGGCCGGCTTCCAAGAACTTTTAATTACCTATTTCTTCTTTGACCTGTATGTTACTTAGAAGTATGTTGTTTAATCTCCACATATTTTTCCAGTCATCTTTTCTTTTAGTAATTTCTAGTTTAATTTCATTGTGATCTGAATGCAGATATTGTATAGTTTCTATTCTTATACATATGTTAATCATATTTAGCATATTTAACCTACATAAGTTAAACGACTTAAGTGTTTGATGGCTCAGAATTTGGTCTCTCTTGGCGAATGTTTCATATGACCTTGAGAAGAACTCTGCTCTTGCAGGATGAAGTAGTCCATAGATGTCAATTATTTCCAGTTGATTGATGGTGCTATTGAGTTCAACAGTGACCTCACTGATTTTCTGTCTGCCCCAGATCTCTCCTTTTTTTTTTTTTTTTTTTTTTTTTTTGCGGTACTGGGGATTGAACTCAGGGGCATTCTACCTCCGAGCTATACCCCCAGCCCTATTTTTTATTCTTTATTTTCAAACCGAGTCTCACTAAGTTGCGGAGTGCCTCACTAGGTAGCTGAGGCTGGCCGCGAACCCCGATCCTCCGGTCTCAGCCTCCCGAATGCTGGGATTACAAGCGTGCACCACCACGCCCGGCTAGATCTCTCCATTTCTGATAGAGGGGTGTTGAAGTCTCCAGCTACAATAGTACCTTCCTCCATTTCTCCTAGGAACTCTATCAGATTTTGCTTCATGTTCCTTGGTGCTCTGTTGATTGGCGCACACATACTGAGGATTGGTGTGTCTTTTGGAGAATTACCCTCTTTATTGTTATGCATACCTTCGTGGTCCTTGGTAACTCTCCTTGCTCTGACATCAGCTCTGCCTGAAATTAATAGAGTTACTCCTATTTTCTCTTGACCTATGTTGGCATGGTATATATTGTTCTTCACTTACTTTTAATCCATGTGTGTCTTTGTATTTAATGCGGGCTCTTGTAGAGAACACATAGTCGTGTCTTGTTTCTTGATCCATTCTGGAAGTACCTTTTAATTAGTACCTTAGACAATTGATATTCAGAGTTACTGTTGGTATCATTAGTTTACTTTATTCCATATTTGTTACTGTTTTCTGTTTGTTGCCCTTGTTCTATGTTCTTATATTTGTCTTCTACTCTTTTTCTGCCCTTCGTGGTTTGCTTTTGTTTTGATTTTATTGTTGGTGGTGGTGGGGTGTGTGTGTGTGTGTGTAACTGGGGATTGAACCCAAGGGCATTCTACCTCTGAGCTATACTCTCAGCACTATTTTAATTTTTATTTGGAAACAGGGCCTCGCTAGGTTGCTTAGAACCTCGCTAAGTTGCTGAGGTTGGTCTTGAACCTGTGATCCTCCTGTCTCAACTTCCCAAGTACTGGGATTATATGCCACCACACCCAGCTCTTTTCATGATTTTGACTGGGCATTTTACTTTATTTCATTTTTCTCCTTTCATAGCATATTAGTTATAATTTTTTACTTTTTTAGACATATCCCTGAAGTGTGCTGTATACATTTATAACTAATCTACATCCACTTTCATCTAACACCGTAGCTCTTCACCTGTACTGTGAATACCTTAAAATAGCAAAATAATACTGACTTCTCCCTCCCGCCCTTGTGTCATCACCCACTCATTTTGCTTGTCTATAAAAGCATGCGTATGATAAATACGTAAGCATACATCATCAAGTATATTGTTGATATTGTTATGAACAAAATATTGTCTTTTAAATCAATTAAGAATTAAAAAGATAAAGGGTTTTATTTTACCTTCACTTATTCCGGGCTCAGTGATCTGCTTTTCTTTATGAAGGTCCAAGTTTCCGAGCTATATTACTTTCCTTCTCTCTAAGGAACTTCTTTTATCATTCTGTTGTCTGTGGGGGGAGAGGGGACAGGAGACTGAACTCAGGAATGTTGGACCACTGAGCAAGATCCCCAGCCCCTTCTATTTTGTATTTTAAGTCAGGGTCTCACTAAGTTGCCATGGCTGGCCTTGAACTTGTGATGCTCCTTTCTCAGCCTTCCAAGTACTGGAACTACATGTGTGGGCCATTGTGCCCAACTTCTTTTAATATTTCTTGTCAGTCAGGTCTATTGGCAAATCATTTTCTCAGTTATTGTTTGTCAGTTATTGAGTGTTTTAGGTGTGTGTGTGTGTGTGTGTGTGTGTATGTGTGTGTGTGTGTGTGTGTGTGTGTGTGTGTGTGTGTGTACCAGAATACCTAGCAGGAACACCTTAGGGGAGGAAAAGTTTATTTTGCCTCAGGGTTTCAAAGGTTGAGTTCTTGGTCCACCAGCTGAAAGGCAGAACCATCCCAGAGGCGGCCTGGCAGAGGAAAGGGCTGCAGCTCATGGCAGCGCATAAGGCAGAGAGGAAGGGACCCAGCCATGTTCAGTCTACTGATAAACCTACGACCTGCCTACCTCCTCCAGACATACCCCATCTGCCTACAGTTACCACCAAATGGGTACACACAAATTACCAAACTATCAGTCCTGCAGGGGATGTGTCTACTGATGAGATGAGAGCCCTGATTCAGCTCCTTCACCTGTGAACACTTCTGCATTGCCAACACACGAGCCATTCTGGGGGGCATTCCATACCACAGCCATAAAATTGAGATCACCTTTACTTCTCTTTGACTTTTTTTTTTTCCTTTTTTTTTTTTTTTTTTTGGTACCGGGGATGGAACTCAGGAGCATTCTACCTCTGAGCTATACCCCCAACCCTATCTTTTATTCTTTATTTTGAAACAGGGTCTCACTAAGTTGCGGAGTGCCTCACTAAGTAGCTGAGGCTGGCCACGAACCCCGATCCTCCGGTCTCAGCCTCCCGAGTGCTGGGATTACAAGTGTGCGCCACCACGCCCGGCTCTCTTTGACTTTTGAAGGGTAGTTATGCAGGTTGTAGAATCCTAGGTTGTGTGTGTGTGTGTGTGTATTCCCTCTCTCTCAACGCTTTAAATATTTTCTCTTCTCTTCCTTTGTTTCTATGTTTTCTGAGAAGTCAGATGTAATTCTTTTATTTCTCTGTACATACAGTGGGTCCTCCTACACTCCGCCTTGGGCTTCTTTCAGGATTTTTTTTTTCCTTATCTTTGTTTTTCTGTAGTTTGAAATATGCCTAAGTGTAGTTTGTTCATTTTTAATTTGGGGGGTGTTTTTTGTTTGTTTTGTTTCTGGCATTTATACAGCTACTGTTCTCTGTGGGTCTGGTTTGGTGTTTCACATTAATTTGGGAAATTTTCAGTCATTACTATTTCAGATATTTCTTCCATTCCTCTCTCTCTTTGCCTTCTGGTATTCCCATAACCCATGCATTACACCTTTTATAATTGTCCCACAGTCCTTGGATACTCTGCGGGTGTTTTTGGGTTTTTTTTGGTTTTTTAGTCTTTGTTCTATTTGTTTTTAGTTTGGAGGTTTCTATTGATATCCTTATGTTAAGAGATCCTTCCCTTGGCCAAGTCCAGCCTACCAATAAATCTATGTATATGTTTATATTTAACACCTAAATTCTCTATTAAATTACAAGCTTCTTTAAGGCACAGTTTGGGTTTATCTTTGATTCCCTTATAACTCCTGGTACAATTCTATACTACAAATAGACATACAATAAATTTTATTAAATAAATATATTAAAATATGAAGTATTATAAGTATGATTGTATAAATGCGGCAGAAGAGTAAAGTTAAAGTACTAAAAGAGCACACATTGGCCAAGACTTTTTCAGTCAACTGCTTAACTGTATTTTTATTGGAAATGCATTTACCTGGTCAGTTCCTTGGACTGGATCTCAGCTTAGGCCAGTGGTTTTTGAAACAACCCTAACAAACTTACTAGAATTCTAAAAATCTAAGTCTGGTTTGCAAACTACATGTATGAGCAAGTGTGACTCAATTAGAATGAGTCACAGAAAATAGTAAATAAAGCCTTTGCCTTGGAGAATGAATGACTGTAACTCTCCCTGATGACGCTGAGCTCGTGTAGGAGACAAGGGTTGACTCTAAGTATCACCCCCAGCCCTACGCTTATGCTTTGAGAATCAGTGGCAATAGAATATAACATAAGCACTTTTCTTCACTCAGCTAAATAGTTCTACTTCCGATTTAGGTAAGCCTGTTTCCATTCTTTTTTAATGAGTGGAGCAATGCCTAGTATTTTAAAAATGCACTTGATAAGGCACTGTGATAATCCATGCTGCTGTTTGCCACATATTTCCAGATCCCTTTGTGAGTATGTAGTGGGTATGAAGTTACATATCACTTCCCCCACTGAAGTTAAGTATGGTTGTATGTTTGAGGATTTGGGAGTTTTGGTGTTTTCTTTGTGGTCCATTGATGACACTAGAAGTCCTATGAAGCTTTGAAAACTAGCACAGTCAACGTGTGGCTTCACGGCAGGGCTGTGTCCTGAGAAATGTGTCATTAGGCAATTTCAGCATTGTGTGAACATCATAGGGTATGTTTGCACAAGCCTAGTATTCAGTTCCAGAATAATCTATAGGACCATTGTCTTATATGCAGTTCACTGGTGACTAAAACATTGTTATGCAACTCATGACCGCATATAATTTGTTAGATTACCTTTATCCTGCTGCCGCAACTGTAGAGCACCAAAATGAGCTTCGCTTAGCAAAGTCCCTGAATAAGAAACGCAGAGAGCAGAGGCCTGCCACTCAGGTGACCTGCTTGTGGCATATAGGACATTTCACACCCTTAGGATTGTTGTAGGGTTATTACTTAAGCACAACCTAGCTTATCCTAAAAGAACCTTCACCTCAAAACAGTGGGCTTTGGTGTTAACTAAAGGAATAATAAAAATTTGATATGATAATATTGGCCCAGTTTTCATTTCTTCCTCAAGGAAATATTTATTATATAGTTTGTATAAAATGATATTCATCTAATGGTGATTAACTTCCTGTGTCTCAAAGTTTTCTTTGAATTACAACCTTTACTTCTACAAGATTTCATCTGCCCAGAATTAGATTGTACATTTCTTTAACCTAGTGACACCATCATCACTCATTCTTGTATTCTTTTATTCAACAAACTTTTATTGTATATTATATGCCAGGGGCTGAGACTAGGACTATGGTCAAAGAATCCTAGATAGTTTGATGAAAGTGGCAGGAGGACACCAGGAACCAAAGATTATAAAGCACTTGGTTCTTTAAATTGGGTGCCTTCATGATTTCATAGATGATCTATATTTCATTTTAAAATAAATGAACTACTTTTGAGTTTTAACCTTACAGATATATTTCATTTTAACATAAATGAGCTACTTTTGAGTTTTAGCTTTACAAATATCAAGAATGACGTAGACCCAATTTTAACACTTTTTGGACCAACAGCATATTACCTTATACAACTGAGTTAATTCTTTTTCTGGAGATCTTGAGGTAAGGCTTCTTCTGTCCCTACAGTCACTGTCGGTTCCTCCAGGACACCAAGTACCTTCTCACGTCAGGGCCTTTGAACATGCCTATGCTTATTTTTCTTCAGTTTAGGAAATCGCCACATGCCATTTCTATTGAAATTGCTAGTACCATCCTTATAGGAAGGACTAATTTGTTGATCTCCTATTGCTGTGTTTCAAAAATCTATTGGTTATATTGGAAGTTTCTCAACATAACTAGTATAAAAACTATTTAAGAAATAAAAAAATTGGTGCTGTCAAAAAGTTTAATTATCCCAATTATCACAGAAGAAAAAATAATCATCATATTACCAAGTGGTTTTAAGAATTATTATTTACAAAATTAAAAAGTTAAAAATTAATAAAAGTTGGATTTTATTTTAGTTCTTCATTATAAAAATCAGAATACCTTTGGCAAATTTAATACAGAAGATAAGGTTCCCTATTGGTTCTGTCTCCCAACACCTTCTGCCTTTTTATTATAGGGATTCTTCAGCAAGCGCCTGAAAGGCTCCATCAAGAGGACCAAAAGCCAGTCAAAGCTCGACAGAAACACGAGCTTTCGGCTTCCATCTCTTCGTAATACAGACGACAGGTAGGAGGCTCACTTGCTTAAAAGAGAAAATAGAGTGGATTTTTATAAGACATTAATGACAATCAGATCAATACAAAATTTACTTTTTTTTTCTTGCTCATATTGAGGCAAGGTACAACAAATACCCACTTTAAGAATCTTGTAATATTAGAAAGCTTGCAAATGTATAAGAACTAATTAAGTAACCAGTTATGCTCTTTCTATAGAATCATTTTCCAGTATTCAGGGCTGAATCTCTTTTTCTTTCTTTCTTTCTTTTTTCTTTTTCCATAGAATTACTCTGAGAGGTAATGATGATGGTAACTAACATTTTTTGAGCACAGTTGTGTTAGTCCGCTTTCCATTACTGTAACAAAATACCAGAGAAAATCAACTGAAAGAGCAAAGATTTATTTTGGCCCAGGGTTTTGGAGGTTTCTGTCCATGGCTCCATTGAGCGATGAGCCTGTGATAAAGAGCAAAACTACTCACCTACAGCAGCCTGAAGCAGAGAAAGAGAGGAAGAGGAAGGGACCTGAGACAAGATATATCCTTCCCCAGCATGCTCCCAGTGACCAACCTCTTCCTACTAGACCCTACCTTCGAAAGTTTTTATCATCTCCCAATAGTGCCGCCAGCTTGGGGACCCAGCCCTCGACATATGAGCCTTTGGGGAACACTGCAGATCTAAACTGTAACTACTGATCTTGTTTAATCTTTACAATTGCCCTACGTGATAAGCGCTGTTACTATCCCTATGGTATAGATGAAGAATCTGAGGCCCAGAGAATCTTCTCCAAGATCATACAGCTGGTCAGTAGTAAGGATGATATTCGAACTTGGGTAGTTTGGCTCCAGTGTCCACGCTCTTCACTGCGGTGTTACTCATCATTCCTTCTATGCAGCATATGAATCGGTATTGTGGGTTTATAGTCACATCTAGGAGACATGCAATGAAAAAAATGTGAATTTCAATAATTAAGATACTAGCTTGAGTAAGCCTCAAATGTATATAGCTCACAAAGGAGAGCATTCTTCTAAAACCTTTGGCTATGTCCTAAGCCACATTTCAACATGATCTGCCCCGCAGAGTATTCCTAACTTTAGAAATAGTGCTGTTGTCTCTGCACGTCACCACCATCCCCAGCATTGACTGGGGGCTTAGTGTGTGCCGGGCATTGCAAATGGAGTCCCATGTAATACAGCCTAGACACTATTATTATCCTCTCCTCACTTTACATTTGAGACACTGAGGCAAAAAGAGACGAGAAACTCGTTCAGGGTCACACAACTTGTAAGTAGTGGAGTTTGGATTTGAACTCAAATCTGCCTCTCGTACTCAGTAGTCTTATGGATATGTGGGATTTTTTTTGTTTTGGATCTGTATTGTTCTTTAGTAAGTGACATTATTTTCAATTACCTTTTTAACAAACAGAAATAGAAGTTAAAGATTTGGTGGGCAGAGAATTATTGTTGTTTTATAGATAGATAGATAGATAGATAGATAGATAGATAGATAGATAGATAGATAGATAGATAGATAGATAGATTATCCCCCATCCTCAGCTGATGAGGAATTACTGCTTTATCAGCTCTTCTTACTTCTAAACCACTTAAAAGTGTTCATTGAAATTTACAAGCCTGACCAATTTGTGTGTAATTTTCTCATTAATTATCTGACACCTCTTGGGGTTTTTTATTTTTGTCTTTTAAACTTTGATTTTATATATTATTTAGTTTTAACTGATACATAAAAAACTGTAATTTTACATATTAATGGATTACCATAAGATGTTTAATACATGTATATATATGTATAATGTTTAAATAAGATTAAACATATTTATCTCTTCAAACATTTATCTTTTTTATGGTAAAACATTCAAAATCCTTTCTTCTACCTTTTTGAAATATACGGTACATTGTTGTTATCTATAGTCATCCTATTGTTGTATAGCAATATTAGAATTTCTCTCTGCCTTTTCTGCATCTGTTGAGATGATTATGTGCCTTTTGTCCTTCATTCTGTTGATATGGTATGTCATGTTTATTGATTTATGCATATTGAACTGTCTTGCATCCCTAAGACGAATCCCACTTGATGATGGTAAATCTTTTTAATGTGCTCTTAGATTCAGTTTGCTAGCATTTATTGAGGATTTTTGCATCTATGTTCATCAAGGTTATTGGCCTGTGGTTTTCCTTTTTTTTTTTTTTCCTTGTGTTCTTATCTGTTTTTCGTATCAGGATAATCCTGAGCTCATAGAATTCCTTCCTCTTCTCTTTGTTGGAATAACTTATGAAGAACTGATATTTAGTTCTTCTTTAAATGCTTGGTAGAATTCAACAGTGGACCTCATGAAAATAGAAGAGAGGCTAGGAGACTAGAGGATGGGAATCAAGAGAGTGAAATTCTGTGTTGTGTATGTATGAATAGGTAACAGTGGACCCCACTGTTATATATAATTATAATGTACCAATAGAAGCTTAGTTAAAAAAAATCATCAGTGAAACCATATGGCCCTCGACTTTTCTTGGATGGAAGGCTGTTTATTACTGATTCAATCTTGTTCTGTACTTGCTATTAGTCTGTTTAGATTTTCTGTTTCTTTATAGTTCAGTCTTGGTAAGGGGTATATGTCTAGGAATTTGTTCATTTCTTCTAGGGTATCAAATTTGTTGGCAAAATGTTGTTCCTAATAATCTCTGATATTTTATATTTCTGTGGTGTCAGTGGAAATGTTTCCCTTCTACCTCAAATTTTGTTTATTTTGAGTATTCCTCTCTCTTTCTTAATCTAGCTAAGAGTTTGTCTATTTTATTTATCTTTTCACAGAAATAACTCTTGTTTCCCTGATGTTATGTAATTTTTCATCTCCATTTATTTCTTCTCTGATCTTTATTATTTCCTTCTACTAATTTGAGTTTGATTTGTTCTTGTTTTTCTAGTTCTTAGAGATCTAACAATAAATTTTTTATTTGAGATTCTTCTACTTTTTTGATTTGGGCAATAATTGCTATAAATTTACTTCTTAATACTTCTCTTGCTATATTCCATAGATTTTGGTATATAGTCTCTTTTACATTTTTTTTAACCTCTCTTTTAAGGTAACCATTAAAAAACTGGTTTTTATTTTGTTTTTTCCTTAGTTTCTCATAATTCTATAATTTTATCATTCCATTAATTCATAGCATTTAGAAATACATCCAGTAAAATACAATGCAATTTTTTCACAATATTGATTTTTAAGAACAAGGATATTGTGAAGCAGTTAAAACATTTCCAATTCAACAGTTAATTTTTAAACTCTGCACCAACATGTGAAAATTTGGGAGATGAGATTTTTTTATAGGTGTGCTTTATTTTTCAGACTTACACTAAATATTACTTTCTTAATTTCAAACAGAGTACCCTCTCCTATTCAATATTTTTTTTTGAAAGGTTGGGCTATGTTAATGAAAAGCTTATAGTCTCCCAGAGTCACTTATGCCTAAATTCATTGTATATGTCTTCCGTGCTATTATGCTTTAATCAGTAGTATCATCTTTCTATCTTAAGTAAAGCACAAATAATAGGTACTGGTAAATCTCAAATATTAGATAACATCTGAATTACAAAGCTTTTCTATAAAGAAATTTTTCAGAAACTTTATTCTTTTTGTATTGGGATGTACTCACAAGTATAGATGTATTGTTTGTTTGTTTGTTTGTTTGTTTGTTAGACTCTCTTGCCTTCAGGTCTCTGAAGATGTAGATAAATACAAGATTTTATTCAACTGAGTTCCTTGTAGTAGTATCCTTAGAGGTGTGACCAAAGATTTTCTGAAGATTTCTGGTTTCCTTGCTGAAGTCAGGCCATTTCTTTCAAAACAGCATTTAATCTAGTCATCTATGGGAATTCTAGTTAGCCTACCAAGGTTACCCTTTCCTTTAGTTTTTAAGTTAAACATATAAAATATATGAGTTGAGTGTGGTAGCACACAGTACTAGGGAGGCTGAGGCAAGAGGATTTCAGGTTCAAAGCCAGCCTTAGCAATTTGGCAAGACTCTCAGCAACCTAGTGAGACCCTGTTTCAAAAAATAAAAAGGCTGGGTTAGTCGCTTGTGGGTAGAACACCCTGATACCAAGTAAATAAAATAAAATGTGTCTCTTTGTTGTATTTGGGGGAAAGTCTCAATATACAGTCATACATTCTGAGAACTGCATGATTAGACAATTTGTCACAATGTGAACATAATCACATTTTTACACAAACCTAGATGAGACTACTCCACACTTAAGCTTTATGGTCTAGCCCATGGTCTCCAGGCTGCAAACCAGGACAGCATGCTGCTGTACTAAATACTATAGGCAATTGTAACACGGAAATAATTATTTTTATGTATTTAAACAGATCTAGACATAGAAACAGTATAGTGCAACTGTAGTATAAAAGATAAATGGCACACCGGTCCAGGGTGCTGACCATCAGTGGAGCTTGCAAGACTGGAGGTGGATTTGGGTGAGTCGCGAGTGAGTGACAGAGAAGGTCCTGGAGTGTACACCGTCATAGACCTTATACGCTTAGGCGGCACTAAATTTAGAAAAAGTATTTGTCTTTCTTCAATAATAAATTAACTTTAGTTTACTACTGTAACCTTTTTACTTTACTAACTTTGGTTGGTTGGTTGGTTGGTTGGTTGGTTGGTTGGTTGGTTGGTTTTGTGTGTGTGGTACTGGGGATGGAATCCAGGGGCATTCTACCTCAGAGCTATACCCCCAGCCCAATTTTATTTTTCATTTTGAAACAGGGTCTTACTAAGTTGCAGAGGGGTCTCGCTAAGTTGCTGAGACTGGCTATGAACCTGCGATCCTCCTGCCTCAGCCTCCCAAGTACTGGGATTATACCACTACCCCCAGCTAACTTTAAAATATTTTAATTTTTTCCTTTTGATTCTTCTGTAATAATGCTTAGCTTAAAACATACATACATTATACCACTATATAAAAAATATTTCCTTTCTTTATGTAAGATTTTTTTCTATTTTTAATTTTTTACTTCTGTGCTCCACCTCCACATCTGGTCCCCCTGGACGGTCTTCAGGGCAGTAACACATGGAGCTGTCACCTCCTCTGACAGCAGCGCCTGCTGGGATCCTCCTGAGGGACTTGCCTGAGGCTCCTCAGAGACAGCACTCTTTTCAGAAATATGTTCATGGTGGTTTACTTGGCTTGTTTTTTTCATCTTAGATTTGCTTGTAAGCAGGTAATATACTGTGAACATTCTTGTCTATTAATGAGAACCTTTCAGTATTGGGGTCCATGTTTTCAAACTTATTTGTGTGTGGGGGGGGGGTACTGGGGGTTGAATCCAGGGTTGCTCTACCTCTGAGCTACACAGCCAACCCTATTTTTTTTCTAAAAACAGGGTCTCACAAAGTTGTTGAGAACCTTGCGAAGTTGCTGAGGCTGCCTTCAAACCCGCCATCCTCCTGTCTCAGCCTTCCAAGTACCATGCCCAGCCCTGTTTTCAAGCTTTTAAGAAACTTGAAATTTGCAAAAGCTTTTGCCAAACCCTTCACTGCAACTTCTCTTGAGGGTTTTCTTTTTTCTTTTCCTGATGATTCCTTTTTTCTTGCCTCTTCTTCAGCTTGTGAGTTCACTTGGGTGATAGGGATTTCTCAGCTCTGTTATAATCTTATGAGACCACCTTTGCAGTGCAGTGTGTTGAGCTATGTGGTGTATATGTATAATTAGGACTTAACTGAAGTGCCTCTTCATCTTCCCCATCTTCACAGTAAAGAACTTCATTAACAGTTTGTGTGTTTGCAGAGCTCTGTAAAAATGCATAAGTGCACACTCATATATGTTTTGAGTGTTTTTATATAGGTAGATCATATCATTCATATTACTTTGTGACTTGCTTTTTATGCAAATATTGTGTACAGTTCATATGTCAGTGTGTATAAATCTACATTGCTCTTTAACAGCTGCATTCTTGGTATGCTACAGTATTGTTAACATGATGTAATTCATTTCCTTATCAGTATGATGAATGCATGTAATAATAAATACTTAGGTAGTATTTGCTATGCACTTGACATAGTTCTGAGCACTTTACCGAAGCTAACTCATTCAATTATCACAACCGCCTTATGAGGTAATTACTGGCATCACCTCCATCTTGAAGATGAGAAAACAGAAAAAAAAAATCACAAATTGTCTGAGATCATGCCACTAGAATATGAAAGAACCAAGGTACAAACCCAGGAAGGTTGACTGGACTGTACTACTCTTAACTTTCACTGTATATTGCTTCTCAAAAGAGGAATTTTGTGTGTGTTTTCCTGGTGCTTAGTATCTTAAATATATTTTCATATGTTTTCTTCTTCTGTGCCATATCCCCAGCCCCTTTTACTTTGTATTCTGAAACAGGATCTCTCTAAGTTGCAGAGGTTGGCCTTGAACCTGTAATCTTCTTGTCTCAGCCTCCCCATATAAAGGAATACTATGTGATCCTTAAAAAGAAACAAGTTATATCTATATATGTTCCAATATGGGCAGAAGTCCAAAATATGCTCTTTAAAAAAAAAAGTATAAAAAAAAATTAAAAAGTATGGTAGAACTCTATTTGTGGTAAATATAAATAGACAAAATAGAAATATATTGGATATGTATACATATATGTTATGTATATGCATTTAAATATATATTAATATATTCCTGGAATATAATTTATGTATAATAGGTGTGTATGTGAAGAGAGAATTGCCTATCTAAAAAATTTCTAAGAGAGTTCACAAAAATTGTTAATGGCATTTTCTAGAGGAGATTAAGGGAAGTATACTTATTTTTGCTTTTCGTCTTCTATCCTTTGAAGTCTTGGAATTTTTTTTTCCCCCTTTGAAACAGTTTCGCTAGGTTGCCGAGAGCCTCACTCTTTTGCTGAGGCTGGTCTCCAACCTGCAATCCTCCTGTCTCAGCCTCCCAAGTACTGGGATTACAAGTGTGCGCCACCATACCCAGCTCAAACTCTTGGAATTTTTTACCAAGAACATTTATCACCTCATTGTTTAAGAGAAAAGTCAACCATGATGAGCATGTTTTTTAAAGTCTCCCTCTGGCCATTTCACTGTTGCCACATTTTCCCTCAGTCAGCAGTGAGCTAGTCTCTCTAGTCACATCTCGCTGTGTTTTCAAACCCCTACAGCCTCATTTTGTGTTCTTCTCCCTACTCTGAAACTTCTCTTGCCAAAATCTCATTACCTCAAAGTTCCTAAATCCAGCGGCTCCTATTTTTCTTTAAATGCACTTGGTCTGCAGTCATAAAGGACAGTCCTTCCTCCAAGACCTCCCCTTCCCTGGGCTTCTGTGATGTGTGAGTCACCTTCTTTTCCCTCTGTCTTTCTGGTTTCTCAGTGTCCTTTGCCAGTGTTGCAGATTTAAATGCTTAACGTTCCCCAGGTTCCTGTGGAGGGTGTTTCCTCAATCCATGCTTCCTCTTACTGCTTACATCTACTGCCCGAGGCCCAGGAGCCTCTAACTTGGACAAAACTTTAATTTCCACTGTAGCTCAACCAGCCTTGCCTCTTATCTTTATCTCTGCCACCGTTTTTCTCCCCTGTGGTTCAAGCCAGAAATGATCAGTCATCCTGGACTCTGCTGATACCGCCAACATTCCAGACACCAAGGCCTGTCTGCCTCCTACTAACTCTTCATTCCGTCTGCTTCTTCCCCATTTTTGCCAGTCGACTTCATACTCTGTGAATTCGTCTCTTAGCCTTGTACTTTTTCTCTCCCCTCTCCATATGCCCCTTTCTTTGTCTCCTCCTTGACAGCGTAGGCTTGCTGAGACACATCTGATCACGCCCTTCCCCTCTACTACCCCACCTTCCTCCGTCCATCCCCGGGGCTTGTGTGAAGCTGCGAAGCCCACACAAGGCTCCAGGCCCCTCGTCATCTCTCAGGCCTCGTTACTCGCCTCCCACTTCTCCAACCACCTTCCCGGCCACAGGCACGCTCCACCAGAGCCACGGCGATGGCTTTCTTCCAAGGTCTCAACACCCCAGCTTCCCATGCTCTCACTACAGTCTTTCAACACAGTCTCCTTCCCCTCTAGACCTCTTGACGTGACCCTCACACATCATAAAATCCATCTTGCCAAGAAATGTTCCTGGAACCCCCAGTGCAAGACCCCCTACTAAGTGCTCACAGAGCCTCTTTTGCGTTCTGACAAGTCTGATCGTAATGTGTTCCAGCCATTGTTGAGTCTCTAGAATGTAGAATGGGTGAGAGTACAAGGACCACGCCTTCCGCTTCACCATTGTATCCCTACCTCTGATATGGTGCTTAGGCATATGCATACCACCTCATTATTGGCTAGGTACATGGAGCCATACATATATGCAATTATTTAGCCAAATGAGAAACTAAGTAATGGGAAAGCAAATCGCCATGAGTTTAGTGGTGATTAAGAAGTAAATGTCACACTTGGGAGGCTGAGACAAGAGAATCGCAGGTTTGTGGCCAGCCTTAGCTACTTAGTGAGATCCTCTGCAACTTAGTGAGACCCTGTTTCAAAATAAAGAACAGAAAATAGGGCTGGAGGTGTAGCTCAGAAGTAGAACGCTCCTGGGTTCAATCCCCAGTACTGAAAAATATTTTATATATATTCTCTCTACTCACTTTCTAACTAGTGTTAGTTGAATTGGATTATGGGTGATGTTTGGTTTGGTGTCATGGTTTTTCTTAACTCATTTTAATTGTGCTAATTTGTCTAATTGTACTAGTAGATTGCAGTCCATTTGAAATTTAAGAACCCTCAAAAAATATATTGCAATGCAGTACAGCTTCTGTAAGATGGTTCCCTAGTGTCTGTCAAATTAGGGGCAAGCTGAGTTCCCTACTGCTAGAACATGTTTTAACATTGCTAGTCCCCCTTCTGTGTCCACATTCGTTGCTCGTGTACGTATGTATAGGTACCAAAGTAGGAATGGATATCATTTTCTTTCCATGATGATTTCCGTACCATGAGTTTGTTCACTTTAAGTGACAACTCAGGCTGGTGTTATCCTTCTTTATTCTTGGCAGCTGGGCACTTCGACCATCCTGTGTGGAGGCTGAGAGCAGAGAGGAGGAAGAGCTGCAGTATACACTGTGCCTCCATAAATAGTCTTGTGAGTGGTGTGTATTTTTAAGCTAACATAAAAATCCTGAAGTGACATGAGCATAGGGACACGGGCTTCACCTGCAGCAAGCAAACCGGCCCAGCTAGAGCTGTCACGATCCTCAGGAAGACACTGTTCATCTTTGTTTGTTTATTTTTTATGGGCATTGAACCCAGGGGCATTCTACCACTGAGCTACACCCCCGCCCTATTTTATTTTGAAACAGGTTTTAGCTAAGTTACCTCATGCTGGCCTCAAACCTACGATCCTCCTTTCTCAGCTTCCCAAGTACTGGGATTATAAGCCTGCCTATCACACACAAACTAGGACTTGAACCCAGGGGTGCTCTTACCACTGAATTATATTCCCAGCCCTTTTTGCTTTTTCTTTTGAGACAAGGTCACACTGAGTTGCCCAGAGTGGCCTTGAACTTGGAATACTCCTGCCTCAGCTTCCCAAATTACTGGGGTTACAGGTGTGCACCACCACACCCTGCAAGTTCTGTGTTTTCAGACAGAGAATATAAATTGGATGTTTTCACAAAACACCTGCTTGGAAAGTACTAAAATCTGAGGAGCAGGTAAAACTACGTTTTCCCAAAGTGGTCTCTCAGGTGCAAATTGTTTTAGAAACTCATTAGATGCTCTGTTAACTTGGATACTGAACATTGTTCATTGCTGCCTGGGAAGTCTTCAGAGTGAGTCCTTAGGAATGCAGACGGGTGAAGACCTGGGTCTGGTGCTGCACCCAGCGTACTGGCTGAGCTGTCCCTTCCAGAATTCAGTGGAGCCGTCTGGAATCCTAACTGCCAAGCCAAGCAGAAACTCGCCTGCACTGGAGTCTAGGATTTTGTGTGGCAATAAGCATTTTTAATTAAAAGTTTCCCAATTCCCAAATTTGGAACTGCTTCTGTAAACACGTGGCAGATCAAGCTAGTGTATCCAAGCATCATTAGAGCTGGGGGGGAGGGCTTTTTTAAAAAATCGGTTGGTAAGCTGAGAAAATCCAGCTGTGTTTTACTTAAAATTGCACTAATCAGAGTTCTTTTACTCCTTCCCTCCACCTTCATCTCTGGCGTGCTGGATCCCCATCCCCCAGCCTTCACTTTTATCTTGTAAGACAGATTTCAGATAGGGATGAGGGTGAAAGTAATAAAGCCTTGTAGTGGATCTCTTAAATAGGTCAGAAACAGCAGGCAATCCTCATCAGTAAAGCAATTAGATGTTTAACCCTTACCTTCATGGTGCTAGATTTTACAGAAAGCTTGATTGTTTGAAGGCATGAAAACAAAAATATAAAGAATCTGGTATTCTTAATTAAAAGCAAAAATTTCCCCCCTGGGAAGCCATTTGCCAATTAAATCAAGAAATATATCAAAGCCCTGACTTTTTCATACATGGCGTTTGGGCTAATGGTGCAGAGGTTGGGGGACCAGCCAGGACGAGAGTCTGGCCAGTAGTCAAGGGACTCATGGTCTCTACTTTTGAGGCTGGGTTAGGTTTCTCGATGAAAACCATTGTCTGACTGGACTCGGGAAAGTAGTTTTAAACTCATCATTCTCCCGATAAATCCACATTCTCCTTCCATTAGAGGAGTAAACCACGGTGCCACAGGGCTGCTAAAACTCTGTAATTAGTAGATCTAAGAAAAATCAATTCATAAGAGGGCACAGGAGGCGGTAAGCATGACTTGGAGGGGACTTGGGGTTACTAATGCTATTATATCGAAATCTTTGTACCGATAATGCCTGCCCACGCCCTACGCCATTCCCAGGCTGTTTCATTTTCCTGTTTACCGTCATCTTGCTTCATCTTGCTTCTGTCTTCTCAGAGACGCTGTCTCCCAATACAGGAAGGACTTGCTTATTTATTCAGAAGTAGTGTTGAACTTGTGAGGGAGTTTGGCTTTCAAGTTACATGTGTTTATATGCACATGCTGAAATAGGAGAGTTTGAGCTATGTACTCATAAATGAAATTTCAGTAACTAGGAAGAGTTGGGTTGTCATTATTCCAGGTGGCTTGGTTATAGTATTTTTACTGTGTTGGGAGTGCTATAAAAGAAGGATTTTTATCTTCTTTCTCCAAAGGAAGAAACTGTGTGTAGCCCAGATAAGCTCATGGGTAAGCACTGGGAACATTAAACGAGGGGAGGCGCTGCAGAGAAAACAGACCTTGTGAGAAAGCGTGTGGCTGCAAGGTGGGATGTAGGCTAGACTTCAGTGGAAGGGCGGAATCACATATGAAGCAGCGCAAGTGTCTTAGATTTACCCTTAGAAGCGTTTTTAGTAAGAAGTGGTCCTCTGCCTCTTGACTTGCCTCAGTTTCTTTTCTAGAGCCTTTGGTTGAGAATGGGGAGGGGCCTCGACATTCCTTCCTTTCTGTGTTAATGCGGACACCTTGGCGGTGTTTGCAGAACCGGCTCTCTGAGTCCTGAAGGCTGCGGCTTCTCCCTGCCGCCTTCCAGCTCTGATCTCCTTACAGGTGTAGCACCATGGCAACAGGCCCAGCCTGGAGCCCAGGAACCTTGTTTGTGTTACCTGAGGGGCTAGACGCAGCCCAAAGGAAGAGACGAAGGAGTATTTCCTGTCCTGCCGCATCTGGATCAAGATGACTCCTTACTTGGTTGCTTGCGTTTCTGTTGTGCTTCTGTTGAAGATTTGAATAACACCTGCGTAGCATTTATCCAAACATGGCATCAGTAACCAGAGGCAGCAGGGAAACCGTCTTCTGTTGGTTCCTGTCTTCTAAGCTGGGAATTGTTTTCTGAGATGTAGTTCAGAAAGTGACTTGCTGTACCCCGGACATGTGGCACCGCTATGATTTGGGGCTGCACTGCCAGGTGGCTGTACAGTTGCTTCATGTAGGTAGACACTTATTTCATTTGAAACAATATTAATTTATTTTTTCCTAGAGAGTTTTTAAAAAGCCTTTTGTCATACCTCCTTCTATTTAAAATACGCCTCCATCTTTCCTGGTGAGGGGCTCACCCCCAGCGTGTGGGAAGCTTTTCCCTCCAGGAATTCCTTCTAGAATTGTTGTTTTATATTTGTTTAAGAAAGATTATAGTGTCCTGTCAGCTCAACCAGGCTTCTGTGCAGTATATTGGGAAAAGTTACATGATGATTAGATTAGCTGGATCATTTTGTTTTTTTTTTTTTTTTTAAGCATTCAGTTACTCATAATTGATGTGTTATATTTGCAGGCCATAACTGCAAACATGCCATTGTCTTATCCACAAGAACAAAGGGAAATAAATGTGAAGCTGTTATACCTTTACATTCCTACTTATAAAGTACTAGGTGGCATTTGTCCCATCTGTGCATACTTTGCCTTACCAGTGGAAATAGAAATGTTGACCTCTTTTTAACTTTAAAAATTGCTGAATACCAGAACACATATCTTTGCAGCCTGGACTTTAAATGGTTGTTGATTGTGGCAGTGGGGGCACGCAGGGTAGACTAAAGTTTTTATTGTTTAAGATGTTTCTTATTTTATTGAGTTAGATGCAGATGGGAGAGAAAGAACAGGCTTTAGTACTAGTTTCCTATATTTTATTACTTTATAATTTAACTAAATACTACTCTGGCATTATTTCTATTTATTTTAATGTTCTCCTGGGTATTTCAAGGAAATGAATGAAGCTCCTTACAAAAGCAAATGTCTTTACACAGGCATTTTTTTTATCCTTATAACTAAGTACTTCTACTTGAAATATATGTATTTAACGCTGGGTGTTTCAGTCACTAAGTGCTATAATTATTGAGTGCAACTTCATGGCCATCCAGTTCTGGATTCAGGAATATTCTGATTCTCATTGTTCAGCACTGTTCATTCTTTCAAGAAGAAGGCAGAGGAATCCTAGCTCCAGTTGTGACAGGAGTCATGGTTCCCAGCATTCTTTTTAAAACAACTGGGAAACAAAATTAGCCAGGATGCTTGAGCGCTATAGACAAAGATCTGTTCTTCTCTGTGAGAGTGTGAGCATTTTTTTTTTTATGGTGGGAAGTTTTTTCAAGGCATTTTATTCCTTATTCATATTTATATTGTAAAGCATGGATGGAAGTAAAAGCTTGCCAGAAGAGAATTCCATATTGAGATGGAAATCAGGTCTTCTGAGAGACAGTCTTGTGTTGAAAAGTTTGGCTTTGACTCTGTGTGTGTGTGTGTGTGTGTGTGTGTGTGTGTGTATGTGTGTGTTTATTCTGCCAGAGCAGAAAGAAACAAAATGAGAATTCATTTTGTCTGTGATATAAGAGGGTAAAGCTGTAGCATGAAAAAATAAGAAATAATATGTGTTTTGAAGATACCTTTACATAAAGAATATGTACAGTAACCTGGAATAGTATCTATTTCTCCATCTCCCAGTGTAGGAACGATGATAAAAATAAAGTCTGTGCAGGAGCCTTGAGCTCCTTTGAGACTGGTAAAATTATTATGTTTTTATGCTTGGTTGAAAACAAAAGACGAGCCCGTGTTCACATACGACTGAACATACACAGTTTATACATGCCACATGAACACAATTCCTATTATTATTACAGATTTTTAATGTGTTCCTCCATTGTGTTTTCCCTTAGGTATGTGTACATGTGTTGTTAGCCTCCATTGCATTAGGCCTTCATTTCCTCGTTGGTCCAAGTAACACTCACTCACACCTTTCCTCTTTGTAGGTCTCGGGGGCTGCCGAAGCTAAAAGAGTCCCGTTCTCACGAGTCCTTGCTGAGCCCGTGCAGCGCCGTGGAATGTCTGGATCTCGGCCGAGGGGAGCCCGTGGCAGTGAAGCCGCTCCATAGCAGTATCCTCGGACAAGACTTCTGCTTCGAGGTGAGAAGAAGGAAAAAAGTGTAGAGAGCAGTCAGCAAGATCTCTCCAGTAATTGGCTGATTTCGTTACTGTCATCTTGCTGATTTGATGATTTTAACTCATTTTCTATTGCTAAAAATTAAGTACTTATTCTAAGGGAAAAGTTAAAAATTTATTAATGTAATTACATTCTTAATTAAAGTTATTAATGATAGTATCTCATTCTTTTGCCCTTGTGTGCTTCCAAAAGTCAGGGGCTGGGGGCTAAGCTCAGTGGTAGAGCACTGCTCTCGCACATTCCGAGGCCCCAGGTTTAGTACCGAGCACACACACACACACACACACACACAAAAAGTGTGTTTGGGCAGGGTGAGGTACTTAGTACACACTCAGAAAAGGTTGCAAGATAAACAAAAGCTAATTAAATAAATGTATTAATGTCTTATTGATAAGGATGTCACCTGCTTATGTTATTTTTCTCCTGAGACCCTAAATCTCTTAATTTCCTAATTTCAATGTTATTTTGAGGAACTCAACCCAAACCATAAGTCTGATAGCTATAACATGAGCAATTCTATATGTAAGATTTTTTTTAATTTCTGGAATCCCGTGCACATTTGTTTGTTGCAGAAGGTAAAAGATGTTTTTGTTCTTAGGGACCAACACTGTCCAAAAGAAATATAATGTAAGCCACATAGTAATTTTAAATTTTATTTAGCCTAAATATTACAATATCAACATGCAATATAAAAATTATCCATGAGATATTTTGCATTATTTTTTATACTCAATCTTCAAAATCTGAAGCTTTTCTACTACAGCACATCACAGTTTGGACTAGCCCATTGCCTGCACTCACAGCCGCATGAGGCGAGTAGCTGCCATGTTGGGCAGAGCTGTAGTCTAATCTGATCCGCACGATTATGACCTGAGAGTGAGTTGATGTGATGTATGAGCAAACTTCAGCAAGTTGAGCAGGTCACTTATTGTTCTTTTTAGTAAAGATCACTTGAGTTTTTCCATATTGGTGGAACTGCCAAGCCCAGGGTTAGGTGCTAGGCATATAGACAACATGTCTCAGTTTTAAAAGACAGTGATAACAGTGGTCAGGCTAACCTAACACATGACTGGAAATCAACAAGCTGGTTGCCTAGGGGAGCAGAGAAGAATTCCAAAGACAGTAACGCAATGCTGTTAGTCTTTTCCATTTCATTTAGTAGCTTTCTGCAATGTTAGAGTGAAGGCAGTTTTTTTTTTTTTTTTTTTTTTTTTTTTTTTTTT
>PVLC010009393.1:0-54265 GCA_004027655.1 Graphiurus murinus
CTTCTTCTTCTTCTTCTTCTTCTTCTTCTTCTTCTTCTTCTTCTTCTTCTTCTTCTTTCTCTCCCCCCCACTCTCTCTCTCCTTTTTTGAAAGAGGTTCTTGCCAAGATAATACAGTCTGGACTTGAACCTGCAACTCTCTTGTCTCAGACTGAGCAGATTGGCTTTGTAGGCAGAACAAGGATGAAAGAAGCAGAAACAAAACAAAAGCAGATAGACCACTTCTTGAAAGCCTTGTTTTGGAAAACTGACACACTTCAAAGTTTACTTTGTGCAGCCCTTAGCACAAATAACTTCACTCCAGTTTGGTCTGATCATATGGGGCCTACTATGGGGGGGAATCCCCAGAAATATCCCCCCACTGCCCATGACATAAGCCTTGTTCACCAGAAGCCACTGGGCAAATGTGATTTCTAAAGGCAGAACTTGTAAGTTTGCTCAGGAACCAGCTTCTCTCCCTTGCTGTGGTCAAGGGCACCTGGATGTTCATGCTTCTTACTGGCTTTCTTTTCTATAGTATCTGAGAATTCTCCTTTTAAAGAAGTTTTCCTTTCAGGAATTGTGTGATAAATGGGTCACAATCAGTCTCTATCAAATTCCCTTCTCCCTCTGTGAGCCAAGGATGACTTGTGTGTTGGCCCTTGGTTGGCCTAAGCTTTAATTGCCATGTGGACTCAGAAAGTTGGCCTTTCTGGGCTTTCATGAAGCTCCATTGGACTTCCCTTCCCTCACATCACTGGAGATTCACTCTTATCTCTTAGGAAATCCTTGCATTTGAAGGAGATAAAGCACCTAGTTCTCGTGCTCTGTTCAACCACATCGTTAATAGCCTCTCTGCTTTATCCACCACTGAAGGAACTGCTAAGAGCATTATTCCTTTGTCTCAGCCCTAAGTCACAACATCTGTCTTGCTCTGGCCACCACACAGCATAATTGAGTTCCTCTCCCTCAGAAGTCATGACACTTTCCCTACAATGCAAACTGCCTGGATTCAGGGCATCAATGCTTGGTTGCTCTTCCTTGGATCCCCATCTCCTCACCCCTCATTTACATGTACCTTATATCTCACAGGACGTCTCACACCCTCCAGACATGGTTACTGCTCCTAGACACTACCATTCATTGACAGGATTGGATCTGGCCTATTCCATTGTCCTACTATTACCACTACTAGTGCATATCCTCAAAAAGAAGAAGTTCCAAGAATGTGTGATGGACAAATGAGATGGTGAATAGGGGAACTTATTTGTTAGAATTTAACTTTTCTATGCTTTCAAATAGACAGGTAAACCCAGGTCTATGGAGACTTTTAATATTAGAGGGAAGACATTAAGTGCAGGCAAGAATTAACCTTTAATTTCTCTATTTCTTTACTGCAACTGTTTTACAATGTTTTTCCTCATATACAAGGAAATATGTTTCCATTGTCATGTTATCTTGTTCCAGGTCACAAAAAATATTATTTTCCAAATTTGTTTAACAAAAATACTCCCACTTCTAAAGGATATTAATTGCAATAAAATGTGGCTGCTGTCCTTCCTAATCTTCCATTCCAAAGCAAATTAAAGTTGTAGCTAAAGGGATATTTCTAAAATAAAAAAAAGAGTCCAGTTTTTCATATCACCCAGCCTGAACAGGAACACAAAAACTTTATAAAGAATATTCCCCTCCACTCCACTAATTATAATTGTGACTTTTCTTTAAACACAAGGTAAAGGACAGGCCCCATCTCACATGGGGCAATAGAAGCTTTTGGATACAGCCCTGAATTATCCCCTGGCCATCCTAGAGACCATGGCTACATCCTGTCATCCTGTACTTGGAAACCCTCTTCTTCATCTCTCAAAGCCTATTAATATAAGGAAGGGTAGTATCTAGGATCATTCCCATGGAACTCACTCCAATACTTAAGGACTTTCATGTTGCTGGTTTCAGCATGGGCCAGTGGACCCCACAGAAACTCATAGTGAGCAGTATTTCTGTCAGGTACCTGCCAGTACTCCAGGTAATGTTCCTGCACCAGATCTTCAGTAATGAGCTCCCTGGGATCCCTGTATATGAAGTGCTCCATCCCAGCATACACCTTCATCACACTTAATGCTTCCCAGACAACCTACTCATTGGCATGGCCACCCTCCATGAAGATGACACACAAGACCACCTGGGCATGCTCTGCTTGTCACTTTGCATCCTATCATAGGTCAGACTCAAAACAATGACAATGATATGAGTGAACTTGAGGTACCACTTCCGTGACATCCATGCCATAGACTAGCTGCATGTACTCAGAGAGTGCCTACAATAATTTTTGATGATGCTATTCAGCATTTCTAGGTTGGTGATTGGTTCCTTCATTTGGTACTGAGGAGCAGGAAATGCAATGAGTTAGCCATCTTCTCATGATGTTTCCTTCCTCTATTGTACCGTGTTTTAGTCAGCATTCTCATTGCTGTGACACAAAAAACCTTACCACACAGCATAGAATAAGTAAAACTTGTTTACTCACAGTTCTGGAGATTTCTGGGGTTCGGTTCATGTCAGGCAGGTTAGA
This sequence comes from Graphiurus murinus, assembly GCA_004027655.1. Taxonomy (NCBI): domain Eukaryota; kingdom Metazoa; phylum Chordata; class Mammalia; order Rodentia; family Gliridae; genus Graphiurus; species Graphiurus murinus. The sequence continues at coordinate 2,551 of PVLC010009393.1, forward strand.
TTGGTGGAGCTCAAGGCACGGTGGTGAGAGGGAGAGAGAGCAAGGGCTCTGCTACCCATGGAGGCTTGAAGCAAGAGAGATAGCACACAAGGTAATTCAAGGTCACATGTACAGTCCCTAAGGCCACATCCCCAGGGACCTACCTCCTCCTGCCATACCTCACCTACCTAGGTTACAATCCAATATATCTATTAGGATGAATTTATCAATTGATGAGATTGCAAACTTCATGATTTAATTATATCAATTCTGAGCATCAGTACACGATCTGGTGCCTGGTCAGGTTGGGTACTGGGTATTGAAACCAGATGCATTCTAACTCTGAGCTACACACTCACAGCCCTTTTTTATTTTTTATTTTGTAACAGAGTCTCACTAAGTTGCTGAGGTTGGCTGTGAAGCTGTCATACTCCTCCTATCTCAGCCTCCCAAGTACTAGGATTATACGTGTGTGCCACAATGCTTGGATCCCTTTCTAGTTTTTTAAATCTTGAGACAGTATCTCCCAAAGTTGCCCAGGATGACCTTAAATTTGCAATCCTCTTGCCTCACTCAAGTAGCCAGGATTACAATGCTTGGCCTAGCTAAGACTTTCTTTTAAAATGTATCTAGAATTTAATAGTTCAGTGCAGTGGTTTTCATTTTTAAACTTTCATTTAGAGTCAGAAATATATTTTACATCTCTACCAAGTAAATATGTAAATCTTCTGTATGTATACATAGAAAGTATATAAAATATATATGTAGATTATACTTATATTTAAATACATAAACATGTATATACATGTAAACATATAGTTATGCATATAATGTTTACATGTGTATATTTTATATATGTATATATAAGGATTATATATACTTATTTCATTAAAGATTACTCAATATGCATGGATCATTGTTATATTCACTACTTTTTTCTAGTGCATTTTTTATGTTCTGTCAAAATAATGATTGCTTTGAAAAGCCAGTCCTTACTCTCTAAGTTGGTTTTAGGTGGTTATTAGCACAGATTCCAGAGCCATACTCTCTCAATCAACCCAATTTTTCTGTTCTCTGGATATAACCCTTGGGCTACTGGCATCTGTGGTATGAGGTATTGCCTCTGATTATGAAATGAAAGGAAAGAAGTTATAGATTTTATTTCTCACCATTCTGTCATCTGCAATCAGTGTAGGCTACATACTCAACCTGAATTATCTGCAGCACCCACCATCCCAAACACAAGTACCAGTTCTACAGTTTTCAGTTTGCTCCAGAGCTTTCTCATGTTTTATTTAGATTTTGTTGCTGATATTTTTTTCTTATATCCTTCTATAGTGTTTTAGGGTTGATATTTGGAAGCAAAGAGCAGAAGCGTGAGCTTTATTGTCACTCTGGCGACTACAATAAAGCACTAAATATATAAATAATTTAAGCAAAAATGACATCTTTGGAGCCAGGCATGGTGGTGCATGCTTGTAATCTCAGCATTTGGGAGGCTGAGACTGGAGGATCCGGGTTCGCAGCCAGTCTCAGCTACCTAGTGAGGCCCTCCGCAACTTAGTGAGACCCTGTTTCAAAATAAAGAATAAAAAATAGGGCTGGGGTATAGCTCAAAGGTAGAAAGCCCCTGAGTTCAATTCCCAGTACCGAAAAAAAAAGTGACATCTTTGTAGTATTCAATTCCCTGTCAATAGATATGATATATTGCTCTCTTTGTTTGAACTGAATTAGTCAGTACTTGTTTAGTTGCCTGCATAAAGTTCTTATGTGTTTTTTATAGTCTTCTTCTTAGATAATTTTTGGATTTTGTTATCTTTTGTGAATGGGGATTTTTCTGTTAAAAATTGGAAGTAATTATTGTTTTTATATTGCAAGTCTTTTGATTTTATGTTATAATCTTCCATATACTATTTTTCTCAAGTCTTTACTCATTAGATGTTCCATGTGCACATTCCTTTGAATTTTCTAGATAGATGATGGTATTGTCATATCATACATTAACTATTTATGTTAAATATTAATACTTTTCATTTATTCTGATATGCATAACTTTGGCCTCATGTTCCAGTGCAGCTTCAAAAAGGAGAGGTGATAGTGTATGTCTTTGACAATAATGCTTTAACATTTCATATTTGTATATTGGTTGTCAGTTTTAGAAATGGGAAATTACCTTCTGACTTCATTTTGCTAAATTCTTTAAGTATGAATTTGTATTGAATTTCTTTCAGAAACTTTTTATATGCCCACTAATATGATCAAATGATTTTGTCCTCAGTTTATTTCTTAGTTTCGGAAAATTACAATTGAAAATCTGTTCCCATGTTACATCATATTTTTGTTTCTTAGACAATGTTGCTATGCTGAATATGACATTAATTTAATTAATATATTTGCTTCTATTTTGGTAAGATTGCCTCAAGTGTTCTTTTCATGGTGGGATCCTCTCTAGCAGTTGAACAAAGGACAGTTAGCCTGGGAAAACGAGTTAAATAGTTTCACAACTTTTTTTGTGGTACTGAGGATGGAACCCAAGGGCATTATACCTCTGAACTATATCCCTAGCTCAATTTTATTTTTTTATCTTGAAACACAGTCATACTAAGTTGCTGAGAGACCTCACTAAGTTGCTGAGGCTGACTACGAATCTGTGATCCTCCTGTCTTAGCCTCCCAATTACTGGGATTATAAGCATGTGCCACCATGCCCAGCTCAACGTTTTGTATGCTCTAGAAGAATTTATTTAAGGTGGCAATTAATTTTCTCTGAGATTTTTGTATAACTGGTCTCCAAAACTACCTTGTCCTAGAACATTTGAGTATGGCTTGAACTTAAAATAGTTTCATTTGATTAAACATTCTTATTTTTTATGGACCAATTGTGTCCATATTTATGCTCCTTTTAAATACAATATTTCTTTTTTTAAATTTATTTTTATTGTAGTAATTTGTGCATTATAGCATACATCTTTGTTAAGTACAAGTTGTTAACAACATATTTGCACACAATTCTCATTTGACCCTTTCCCCAATTCCCACCCCGTTCCCTCGCCCTCCCTCCCCCTCAGGTTCAGTTCAGTGAGTGACCTTGATATGATTGTGTAAGTATATCATGTGCCTTAGGGTGTCCGTCTGCCCCGTGCATCCACTACAATTAAATCAACTTCTTTGCTTATTTAGGATTTCTCCTTTTTCATCTGAAGTCCCTCTTATGTCCCACTGTCTCTCTAGCTTCTGCATATTAAGGAGAGCATACGATTTTTTACTTTTTGTGACTGACTAATCTCACTTAGCATAATGTTTTCCAGTTCCATCCATTTCCCTGCAAATAGCATGATTTTGTTCTTCTTTATGGCTGAGTAAAATTCCATTGTGTACATATCCCATAGTTTTGTAATCCATTCATCTGTCAATGGACATCTTGGTTGGTTCCATAGTTTGGCAATTGTGAATTGAGCCTCTATAAACATAGATACACATGCATTGGTCTGATAGTTTGCTCTCCATTCTTTTGGGTAAATACCTGGAAGTGGTATTGCTGGACCATATGGTAGGTTGATTCCCATTCGTCTGAGGATCCTCCATACTGTTTTCCAAAGTGTTTGCACTAATTTACAATCCCACCAACAATGTGTTAGGGTTCCCACTGCTACCCACCCTTGCCAGCATTTGTTGTTGTGTTTTTAATGATTGCCATTCTAATTGTGGTTAGGTGAAATCTCAGGGTAGTTTTGATTTTCATCTCTCTGATTGCTAATGATGTAGAACATTTCCTCATACATTTATTGGCCATTTGTATTTCTTCTTTTGTGAAGTGTCTATTTAGATCCTTTGCCCATTTTTGATTGGATTATCTGTTTTCTTAACTGTGAGTTTCTTGAGTTCTCTGTGTATCCTAGATATTAGTCCTCTATCAGAAGAGTAGCTGGCAAAAATTTTCTCCCACTCTGTGGGCTCTCTGATGAGGTGCTTGATAGTTTCCTTTGCTGCACAGAGTATCTTCAGTTTAATGCAATCCCATATATTGATCTTCCTTTGAGTTGCTTGTGCTTTTGGGTTCTTGTTGAGAAAGTTTTTACCTGTGCCTATGTGTTGAAGTGTTGAGCCTATGCCCTCTTCAAGTAGCTGCAATGCCTCTTGCCTGATTTCCAGGTCTTTGATTTATGTTGAGTTTACTCTTGTACAGGGTGAGAAAGTAGGGTTTATTTCCACTTTTCTGCATATGGATAGCCAGTTTTGCCAACACCATTTGTTAAACAGGCTATCTTTTTTTCAGTGTATGTTTTTGGCTCCTTTGTCAAAAATTAATTGACTGTAAGCATGTGTGTTTGTTTTTGAATCTTCTATTCTGCTCAATTGGTGTATGTGTCTATTTTTGTGCCAATACCATGCTGTTTTTATTACTGCAGCTTTGTAGTAGAGTTTGAAGTCAGGTATTGTGATGCCTCCTGCATGGCTCTTGTTGCTAAGCACTACTTTGGCTATTCTGGGCTTTTTGTTATTCCAAATGAATTTAAGGACCGATTTTTCTATGTCTGTGACGATTGACCTTTATAATTTAATGGGTATCACATTGAATCTGTAGATCACTTTTGGGAGGATGGTCATTTTGATGATATTTATTCTGCCTCTCCAAGAACATGGAAGATCTTTCCATCTTCTAAGGTCTTCATTGATTTCTTTTTTCAACTTTTTATAGTTTTCATTATAGAGGTCTTTCACCTCCTTGGTTAGGTTTATCCCTAAGTATTTTTGGGGGTGATATTGTGAGTGAAATTATTTTCTGGATTTCTTTTTCAGTGGATTCATGGTTGCCATACAGGAAAGCCTCTGATTTTTTATGATTGATTTTGTATCCAGACACTTTACTGAATTTTTTGATCAGTTCTTTAAGTTTTTTGGTTGACTTTGTTGGGTTTTCTAAGTATAGTATCATGTCATCTGCAAAAAGGGACAGTTTTGGTTCTTCCTTCCCTATTTTCACACCTTTGATTTCCTTCTCTTGCCTTATTGCTCTGGCTAGAGTCTCAAGTACTATATTGAACAGAAGTGGTGATAATGGACATACTTGTCTTTTTCCTATTTTTAGTGGGAACTCTTGCAGTTTTTCCCCATTTAATATGATGTTAGTGCATGGCATTTTTATACATGACAGTGAGATTCATAGTTTTACATTCACCTCTGCCCATGTCATTATTTGGTCTGTTTTCTTCCACAAACTCCTAATTCTCTCCCTCCTCCTTCCCTGATAGAGATACTCGTAGAGACACATTCATGTATGCACAAAACAGACTATTTCCTCACCTCCAACCTTTTCCAGTTCCCTTACACTATTTTACTGATCTCTCTCTTATTATATATAGGATCACATTTATTTCCTTTTTTTTCTATCTAGTGTGTATTTATGGGATAAAACATGCTGCCCTTGGTTTTCTGAATTTGGCTGATCTCACTTAACATGATATTCTCCACAAACTGTATTTTATATGAGCCAGGCGTGGTGGTGCACGCTTGTAATCCCAGCATTTGGGAGGCTGAGACTGGAGGATCTGGGTTTGTGGCCAGCCTCAGCTACCTAGTGAGGCACTCTACAACTTAGTGAGACCCTGTTTCAAAATAAAGAATAAAAATAGGGCTGGGGGTATAGTTTGGAGGTAGAATGCTCCTGAGTTCAATCCCCCAGTCCTGCAAAAAAAAAAAGAAAGAAAATGGCTGATAGATACATGTGACAAATAACTGGACATTTGATAATATTAATGACTTAAAATGTTTAGGAATAAAAATGATGTTGGTTTTATGTTTTATAAAAAAGCTGTTATTTTAGAAATCACAATGTGTTAGCTTTTGTCACTGTGAGAAAATACTTGAAAAAATTAATTTAGAGGTAGAAAGAATTATTTTGGCTTGTGGTTTCAGAAGTTTCAGTCCATGGTCACCTGGCCCCATTGTTTCTGGGCCTGAGGTGAGGCAGTTCATCATGGCAGATGGGTGTGGTGGAGTAAAGCTACTAACCTCATGGTGGCAAGGAAGCAGAAAGTGAGACATAAAGGGCCAGGGACAGGATATAGTCCACAAGGGCACTTCCCCAAGGACCCACTCCCTTTAACAAGATCACACCTTCTGTACTTTCCACCAACTTCCAAAAGCCCATTTAACTATGAATACATCAATGGATTAGTCCTTTAATGAAGTTAGAGCCATCCTGATCCAATCACTTTCCCCAAAGCTTCCACCTCTAAAAAATTGCTTCTTTGGGAACTAAGTCATCAACACATGAACCTTTTAAAACCATAACACATAGTGACATATTTAGAAATGAAATTGTCTTGGATTTTCTTCACATTATTCCAGCTTTGAGATACAGAGACAGTAGCAGTATAGTTGAAACCACACTGGCCATTTATTGAAGATCATTTATGCAGAATGTCTAGTATATTGAATTCATTATACTTTTTATTATATGATTATATATGTTTGAGATTTTTTCATGCTAACATTTTTCTTATAAATGTAACATCAAAGTTGAAATTATACGTGAAATATAGAATATTTTGAAATATTGTATTTATTCACAAAATGGGCAAAGGATCTAAATAGGCACTTCACAAAAGAAGAAATAAAAGTGGCCAATAAATGCATGAGGAAATGTCCCACATCATTGGCAATCAGAGATATGCAAATCAAAACTACCTTGAGATTCCACCTAACTCCAATCAGAATGGCAACTATCAAGAACACAAAAAACAACAAATGCTGGCGAGGGTGTGGAGAAGTGGGAACCCTAATACATTGTTGGTGGGATTGCAAATTAGTGCAACCACTTTGGAAAACAGTATGGAGAATCCTCAGACAAATGGGAATGAACCTACCGTATGATCCAGCATACCACTTCTGGGTATCTACCCAAAATATTGGAAACCAAACTGTCAAACCAACACATGTGTATCTATGTTTATAGCTGCACAGTTTACAATTGCCAAACTATGGAAGCAGCCAAGATGTCCATCTACAGATGAATGGATTACAAAACTATGGAATATGTACACAATGGAATTTTACTCAGCTATAAAGAAGAACAAAATCATGTTCTTTGCAGGGAAGTGGATGGAACTGGAAAACATTATGCTAAGTGAGATTAGTCAGTCACAAAAAGTAAAAAATCGTATGCTCTCCTTAATATGCAGAAGCTAGAGAGACAGTGGGACATAAGAGGGACTCTAGATGGAGAAGGAGAAACCTTGGATGAGCAAAGAAGGTGACTTAACTGAAGGTGATGGGGGAGAACACCCTAATGCACGTGATGTACTTTCACAAACGTATCAATCACTAAACTTAACTTGAGAAGGAGAGAGGGTGAGGGAGTAGGGTGGGAATTGGGAATTAAGGAAGGGTTAAATGACAAATGTGTGCATGTATCCCTCTACCAGATTGTACCTAACAAAGATGTATGATTACAATGCACCAATAAAAAAATTAAAAATAAAATAAATATGCAATAAGTTCAATTAACATAAAAAATAAGCACAGTTCCTTTGAATCCATTTGCAAATATAATCTATACATTACAATTGTTTATATCCATTATATTTTATAAATTTATAGATCTCTCTCCACGTCAACTTTTTATATTTTATTTGTTGAAAATAAATATATGCCATATGTTCTGTCTAGTTTCCCATACCCTGGACTTAGCTGAATACTATACTTTCTTTCTTGTATTAACAATCTTGTTTTTCATGCTGTCTATACTTTCCATTACAGATTCTTAACATTTTAAACATAGTTATTTTTAATTCCCTTTCTGATCATTACAATATCTGTGTCATACTTGAGTCTAGTTCTGGTATTTGCATTCTCTCTTCAGAGTATATTTTCTTATCTTTTGGTGTCCTTTGTATTGTTGTTGATGTTGATAGTTAGACATGTGTAGGCTTATAGTAACAGAAGTAGTTAAGCTTTGGTTGATAAGCTTTCTGATGTATGTTTGAGAAGAGTGATAAAATGTAATGGTTTAGATTTATAATGTCTCCTGAGACCTCACAGAGAGAAGGTAGCCATATTGAAGACAGGACTTGATTGCTGAGGAGGGGTCCCTGGGTATGTGGCTTTAGGGATTATTTATGTTCTCTCTTCCCCATGTTCCCTCTCTTGCTTCCAACCCCCATGACCTGAGAGCAGAGAACTTCATCACTCCCTCTCTCTGCTTCTCATGGCCATATCCTGAGCTCTGCAGCCCCAACCTGACATGGACTAAGATTCAGAAATCTCTGAGAAAATATATCTTCCTTCCTGTAAGGTGTGTAGTAAGAATTTTTAATCACAGCAGCAAGAATGCTGATGGATATATAAAATAAAGTTTAAAATTTTTTTAAAAAAGAATTCATTGGACCACTGTTATAGGAATTCATGTTAATCTGGCTAGGAGTTGGGCTTTATTGCTTATAACTATATGTGCCATAGGCTTCAGATTCTTCTAGTTTTGTTGTTTTGGTCTTCCCTTTCAATAATTATGTCAAATGTACTTTACTAACATACGATGATAGAGAAACTTGGTGTGGTGTATATGAGAATTCTCTGTATTATCTTTACAATAATTTTGTTAACACACTTTTCTAAAATAAAAACAATTACTAATAAAAATGACTCTTTATGGGGAGAAGAAGATGGCGACATAGAGGGAAACAAGTTTCAGGCACTCTTAAACTTGGAACTCAATCACCAGGAAGACTGCTTCTTGATAATGGAAGAAAATCAGAACTCAAAAAACAATGAAAGTTGAAACGTGGTAGAATCAGAGCCAGAAGAGAGAGCAGAAGACTGTAAAGAGCTCCACGCATCTCACTTTGTGAACAGTGGCGGCAGCAGCAGTGGCAGTGCCATCTTGGCCAGGCCATGCTGGAGCTGGCGGCTGCTAGCACCATGGCTCACAGAGAATTCCAGGAAGAAACTGTATTGCTGGGAGGCCTGCAACTACAGACCATCATCAAAAGTAGTTGGCATTTCACTCTACGCTCCAGAAGGACCTGGCAGACCAGAAGACCCAGTTAATTCTTGTGTTTGCTGCTGAACCCATCTCTTACAGCAGGGATCTGGAGCAGTGCTCACCAAGACCATAAGTTAAGCCATCCCAATGGGATGTGGCCTTGTACGGCCACAGGGACTTGTGTGGCAAGGAAATAGACTCATGGGGGTCTGAGACTTTGCAAATCACCCCTGCAGAGGTGGAGATGGGGGCTACTGTTGATACAGCGGAAATCTGAATTAGTATATACCCTTAAAGGCATTCCCGCGGGAGATACTTGCAATCCAAAGTTCACCAAGCTCTTGTATGATCGCCAGAGAACACCACAGGACACCCAGCTGTGGTGTCTGGGGGGGAAATAGCTCAGTCTACTGAGTTGCAGACTCAGAAAGCAATAACCTTGCACCTGGCCATATTCAGGAGCTACTATCACCAAAGCCAGAACCCAACAAGGGCTCACATGACTGCAGCCACCCAGAGTAGCAGCAGTCCCTGGGGCTAAAAACTGAGCCACCCAAGCCTCAGGCTTAGAACTGTATAGTCTCTCTCTCTGCCAGTCTTTGTACCTTGAGTGGAGTGCAATAGAGGTGCTATCTTGGCCAGGCTGTGCCTGGGGGCCTCGAGGCTAGAGGCCCAGCAGTGTTTCACTTGAACACAGATATAGCTAGGAACTCAATACTCTGCCAACAGAGTTTTTGCCTAGCATGCATGCATGCTAATGATTGACAGTACCTCATGTGATTTTAACAAGCAGATCAAGGGCAGTATCCTAGGAGCCAAAAAAGCTCAGTGAACTGGGCTACACAAGCTCAGAACATAGCAATTGCTGGCTTTGCTAAGCATAAGCCCACTAGCCACAGAGGCTGGAGGTCAGCACTCTGCAGTATTATGGGATCACGACCAGCAAAGCAGTGATCGTGTCTTTGGGTCACTAAACCTGAACCAGCAGGCTGCAGGCTCTGAACAGAATATCATAGTCACTGACCCAGCAGAATTTGGGCCTGGAGAATACAGCAGCCTACAGTGAATCAGAGACTCCTGTTTCTGCATTGAGAACTATATCTACTTAAAGAGGCTCTGAAGGACAAACTAAAAAGTTAGATTATATGAATCAGATTGATAGAGGCAAATATATACCTCCAACATAGACCTTATTATAAAGGTATAACAAATAAACACAGGACTCACACACAGAGGAAGAAGATGCCAATACAACAGAAACACAAACCTGAGAATTCTGAAAATATGAGAATGAGGAACAGTGAGGAAACAATAAACTCTCACAATTCAACAAGGAAGATTACCAATACTGATATGCAAGGAAAGCAAGAATAATTTTGATCTTCAATATGATGAAAGGCCTCAAAGCAAATGTACAGGAAATGAAGGAAGAAACTGAGACTCTAAGAAAGAACCAGAAAGAGGTTTAGATCAAAATAAAGGAATAGATAAATGTATTAAAGATCACAATAAAACCCAATTCTGACAGGCTAGAACACATGTAAAACAGAGTATAACTCTCGGAAGACAATTCATTCAAAACAGAAAACATAGTTAATAATATAGAGAAGACATTACAGCAACACAACCTAAATATACAAGAAATATGGGACAACATGAAATGTCCTAACATACAGATAAAAGGCATTGAAAAAGGTCTAGAAGCACAAACCAAGGGTATCAGACATCTCTTCCGAGATATAATTTCAGAGAATTTTTCAAACACAGAAAAAGACTTGGACATCCTCAGTTTCCCAAAGCGTGTACCTCAATTACAGGTACACACCTGTAATTCCCACTGGGAATTACACATATCTGGCTTTTACCTAATTACCACACCTGGCTTTACTATGATATTCTTTAGATGTTTCTAGGAGAGTTAGTTTATTTGTTTGTTTGTATATTTACTTACTTTTTGGTGGCTCTGAGGATTGAACCCAGGGGCATTCTACCTCTGAACTACGCCCCAGCCCAATTTTATTTTATTATTTGGAAATAGGGTCTCATGAAGTTGTGGAGGGTCTCACTAAGTTGCTGAGGCTGGCTTCAAGCCTGCGATCCTCCTGCCTCAGCCTCCCAGGTACTGGGATTACAAGTGTGCACCACCACACATGGCTTAGAAGAGTTCTTTATGATTTTTTATAAATTTAAATTTACAGTGGAGTTCTTGAACATAGTTTCTTAAATATATCCCTATAAAGTTTGTTACTTTAAAAAAAAATAAAAAGACTTGGACATCCACATACAGGAGACATACAAAATACTGTGAAGTGTGAAGACACGATCAAAGAAGGACCTTCCCGCACCACATAATAATCAAAATGACTAACCAAGAGGCATAGGAAAGAATCTTAAAAGCAGAAAGAACAAAAGAACAGGTGACATTCAGGAGCAAAACAATAAAATCACTCCAGACTTTTCAACCCAATTCATGAGTGCCAGGAGGGACTGGTATGATATACTCCATACACTGGAAGAAAACAACTTCCAACCAATACTGCTATATACAGCAAAGGTATCATTCAAAATTGATGGAGAAATAAAAATATTCCAAGACAAGAAGAAACTTAAAGAATTCATTACTACCAAGTCAGCACTAGAGAAAATACTTAAATAAATAAAACACAAAGAAGAAAAAAAGGAGCAAATTCCTGAAGCAGAGAAGAGGTGAACTCCACCAGGTGGGCAACACCTGGAGAAATAACACTATATCAAACAGAAAACAGAACACAAAATCAAATCTCAATAGTAACAATGAATGTCAAAGGTCTTAACTCCCCAATTAAAAGACATAGACTGGCAATGTGGATTAAAAAACATAATCCAACTATATGCTGCTTGCAAGAAACTCACCTTATAGCCAAAGATATCCATATGCTAAAGGTGAAAGGATAGAAAAAGATATACCATGCAAATGGAGACTGAAAAAAGGCAAGGGTGGCAAAGCTCATAGCTGACAAAACAGACTTTAAGCTAAAACACATGAGAAGAGACAATGTGGGTCACTTCTTATTAATAAAAGGAATAATCCAACAAGATATGATAGTAAATATTCATGCCCAAAATGTGAGTGCACCCACTTTTGTAATACAAACTCTTTGGGACATCAGGTCCCCAAAAGATCCAAATACAATAATATTGAAAGACTTCACCACACCACTCACACCACTAGATCAATCTTCCAGACAACAGATGAGAAAAGATTCATCAGACCTAAAGAACACCAAATGGACCTAATAGACATATACAGAATATTTCTTTCTTTCTTTCTTTCTTTCTTTCTTTCTTTCTTTTTTTTTTTTTTTTTTTTTGCGGTACCGGGGATTGAACTCAGGGGCATTGTACCTCCGAGCTATACCCCCAGTCCTATTTTTTATTCTTTATTTTGAAACCGAGTCTCACTAAGTTGCGGAGTGCCTCACTAGGTAGCTGAGGCTGGCCATGAACCCGGATCCTCCGGTCTCAGCCTCCCGAATGCTGGGATTAGAAGCGTGCGCCACCACGCCTGGCTTACACAGAATATTTCAACCAGCAACAACTGAATACACATTCTTCTCAGCTGCCCATCGAACTTCTCCAAAATAGAACACATTCTGGGCCACAAAGAAAGCACCAGCAAAGTCAAAAGTTGTAATATAATTCTCTGCATCTTTTCAGATCACAATGGAATGAAAATTGAAATCAACAACAGGAAGACCAAAAGACATTATAGAAATACATGTAGACAGAATGATACACTCTTGAACAAGGACTGGATCAGAGAAGAAATAAGGGGAGAAATTTAAAAATTCCTGGAATTAAACGAAAATAGAAACATAACATACCAAAATCTATGGGACACTTCGAAAGCCATGTGAAGAGGAAAATTTATATCACTAAGTACCTACATAAGAAATATATAAAGTCACCAAATAAACAACCTAATAATACACCTAAAGGGCCTAGAAAAACATAACCATCTAATACAAAGCCAGTAGAAGGCAAGAGATAATTCAAATCAGGGCAGAAATCAATGAAATAGAGAATGAAAAAAATACAAAGGATCAACAAAACAAAAACCAGGTTATTTGAAAAAATTAACAAGATTGACAATCCTCAGGCCAACCTAACCAAAAGAAGTAAAGAATCAATGCAAATTATTAAAATCAGAAATTAAAAGAGAGAGATCACCACAGTGAGGAAATTCAGAGGATCATCAGAAAGTATTTTGAAATTTTATATTCCAATAAACTGGAAAACATGGAAGAAATCGACAGATTTCTAGACATATACAAACTACCTAAATTGAACCAAGAGGATATAAAAAGCCTAAACTAACCAATAGCAGACAAATAGATAGAAACAGAAATAGAAAGTCTACCATCAAAGAAAGTTCAAGGTACAGATCGATTTCTGGCTGAATTCTACAAAATCTTTACAGAAGAACTAAATCCAGTACTTCACAAGTTATTTAGTGAGATTGAAAGAGATGGCATTCTTCCAAATTCCTTCTATGAGGCTAATCTCACATTAATACCAAAACTGAATAAAGATAATTCAAGAAAAAAATTACAGACCAATATCATTGATGAACATAGATGCAAAATTTCTAAACAAAATACCAGCCCTACAAATTTAAAACCATATCGAGAAAATTGTACACCATAACAAAGTTGGTTTCATCCCAGGGAAGCAAGGCTGGTTCAACATATGCAAATCAATACATGTTATTCATCACATAAATAGAACTAAGGACAAAAATCACATGATCATTTCAATAGATGCTGAAAAAGCATTTGACAAAATCCAACACCCATTCATGTTTAAGACACTGCCGAAAATTGGAATAGAAGGAATGTACCTCAACATAATTAAGGCAATACACAAGAAACCCAAAGCCAACATCATACTGAATGGGGAAAATCTGCAGGAATTTCCTTTAAAATCAGGGTCAAGACATGGAAGCTACTATCACCACTCCTTTTCAATACAGTTCTCAAGACTCTTAACATAGCAATATGACAAAAGAAGGATATCAAAGGAATTCAAATATGAAATGAAATAAAATTATCTTTATTTGCAGATGACATGGTCAAATATCTAGAAGACCCAAAAAAGTCAACTAAAAGAATACTAGAGATGGTTAATAAATTCAACAAAGTAGCAGAATACAAAATCAACCTAAAAAAATCAGTAGCTTTTCTGTTTGACAACCATGAATCTATGGAGAATGGAGAAAGAAATCCAGAAAACAATTACATTCACAATAACCTCAAAACCAATAAAATACACAGGAATAAACCTAACTAGGGAAGCAAAAGAATGAAAATTATAAAACACTAAAGAAAGAAATTGAAGAAGAAATTGGAAGATGGAAAGATCTCCCTTGTTCTTGGATAGGCAGAATAAATATTATCAAAATGGCCATTTTACCAAAAGTGATTTACAGAGTCAACACAATCCCTATCAAAATACCAATGCCATTCTACATAGATCTAGGAAAATCAGTCCTAAATTTCATATGGAGAAACAAAAGACCCAGAATAGCCAAACAATTCTCAGTAATAAGAACCATGCAGGAAGCATCACAATTCCTGACTTCAAATTATACTAGAGAGCTATAGTGATTAAAACAGCATGGTCCTGACACAAAAACAGGCAGATAGACCAATGGAACAGATTAGAAGATACAGAAACAAATCAACACACTATAGCGAACTGATTTTTGACAAATGTGTCAGACACATACATTGGAGAAAAGACAGCCTTTTCAACAAATGGTCTTGGGAAACCTTGTTACCCATTTGTAGAAAAATGGAACTAAATGGAACTAAATCCTGCACAGGAGTCAGCTGAAGATGTCTCGAATACTTGGAAGTTAGACCAGAGACTGTGAAGCTATTAGAGGAGGGCATATGTTAAACACTCCAATATATAGGCACAGGTAGAAACTTCCTCAACAAGACCCCAAAGCTCAGGTAATTAAAACAAGAATAAGTGGGATGACATTAAACTATGAAGTTTCTGCACATCAAAGGAAACCATCAAGAGTCTAAAGAGAAAGCCCACCTAATGGGAGAAGATCTTTACCATCTATCCTTCTGACAGAGAACTAATATCTAAAATATACAAAGAACTGAAAAGACTTTACACTAGAAAAACAAATAACCCAATCAATAAGTGGACAACTGAATTGAATAGACACTTCACAAAAGAAGACATACAAATGGCCAGTAGATTCATGAAATATGTTCAACATCAATCAGGGAGATGCAAATCAAAACTACATTGAGATTCCATCTAACTCCAATCAGAATGGCAAACATCAAGAAGTCAAATAACAATAAATGCTAGGTAGGATGTGGGGAAATAAGAACTCTTCTACACTCTTGGTGGGATTGCAAATTAGTTCAGTCACTGTAGAGATCAGTGTGGAGATTCCTTAGAAAACTGGGAATGGATCCACCGTATGATCCTGGTATACCACTCCTGGGTATCTTTCCAAAGAGGTTGAAACCAGAGAACTGCAGTAATACATGCATGTATTTATACATGCTGCCATGTTCATAGCAGCACAATTCACAATATCCAAATTATAGGACCAACCTAGGTGTCCATCAACAGATTATTAGATTACAAAATTATGGAAAATACACACAATGGAATTCTACTTAGCAATAAAGAAGAACAAAATTATGTCATTTTCAAGAAAATGGAAGAAACTGGAGAACCTTATGTTAAGTGAGATTAGCTAATCACAGAAAGTGAAGGGTCATATGTTTTCTTCAATACGTGCAAGCTAGGAAGTAATTGGGATACAAGAGGGGTTCCAAATAATGGAGGATAAACTTCAGTGAAGACAGGGAGGTCTAAGTGAAAGGAGATAGGAATACTGAGGTTTATTAATAGAAAAATTACCATTGACTATGTGTACATATGTGAATATACCAATGGCAATCTCAATACTTGGTATTAGGAAGCGGGGGGAAACAGGGAGGTGGGGGGTTCACCAAGTGCTGTGTGCATATATGTCACTCTCAACATGATTTACATTATGATGTGAGGCTATAATTCACTAAAAAAAGCACATTATAAAAATAAAATAAAAATGACTCATTATACCTCTTTGGAAGTAACAAGTGTGAACACTCCTTACTTTGAGAATTGGCCCTGCAAGGGGAAGAACTAGGCTTTTATCTTGCTTTTTCTGTGCTAACTCTATTTCACAATAACATGATAGCTGTAGTTTATGGGGAAGAGTTATTCCTTACTGGAGAATTCCAGCTGAAAAAAGTACAAAGTATAAAGAAACAAGAAAAGAAACATCCATAAACCCCAGTGTCATAACTGATGCAGTCTGATAATCAGTAGATGAAACTGTAAAAAGCTTGGAAGAATGAGGTTCTTACCTTCCAAACACACTAAGCAGTGCCAATATGATCAAGAGCAGAAAAAGTAGAATTTGTATTCATTCTACTAGAGTACAGTGGGAAGCACATAGCATCATCTATGAGTATTCCCCTCCCTCCCCAAAAAAGTGTTAAATCCACATCTAGCCTCCTCCTGAGGTGAATTCACAATGATAGAAACTCTGACCCTCAATGAGGACACAAGGTCATCTCTATAACATGAGTATTAGGCATCACCAGAAAGGTGTCCACTCTGTTCTGCACCCAGTCTTTGCAAGATACACACCATTTTCCTGCTGCTACAGCAGTGCTATAGCAGCGGAACAACCTGCCCATTTCATGACAATAGAATCTTGCCTTCTCTTTATCCCAGAAATGTCTCTGGACAAATAGGCCTACATTTTGCCCTGTTGGGTTCAACTTTGGGGTGTCTCACCAAAGAACGATCACTTCACACAGAGCAATGCAAAAGCAAGAAGGAAGTTTTATTGCTAGCTCGAGCTAGGGTCCAAGTCTCATCCAACACAGTGGAGTCTTGACAAGGACCCCATACTCTGGCTTTGTTTAGCCTTTTATAGTGGGGGTATACACAGGTGGGAATGGGATTGGTAAAATCTTGTTGCCAGGGCAGAGAGAGACTATGGGGACCATAAGGATTGGCTGGTTTGTCTGGAAGGGATACAGGGTGTATTCGGATAGGTTTGGCCCATTAGCGTGGGACCTAGGACTGGAGTCATTTGGTAATTGGACAAAGACATCTAGTGGACCTGGGGACTCTTATCTTTTTCTCTGATTAGCTTCAGGGCCGTTTTGCCTGGGAAAAACCAAAACAGGCCCAGGCCTGCTAATCTTTTACCCGACTTTCCAGACTATCATGGCAGTGCCCTACAGTCCCAACCCTCAATTTAATTCAGAAACAAATTAGAGCCAGGCATGGTGGTGCCCGCCTGTCATCCCAGTACTTGGGAGACTGAGACAGGAGGATCACAGGTTCGAAGCTAGCCTCAGCAAGTTAGTGAGGCTCTCAACAATTTAGTGAGACCCCGTTTCCAAATAAGAAAATTTTTTAAAAGGCCTGGGGTATAGCTTGAAGGTAGAATGCTTCTGGGTTCAATCCCTAGTACCAAAAAAAAAAAAAAAAGAACTAAATTAACCACAGTTTATCTTATGGTGCAGCTGACCTCACTCTGCAACAGCTCATATGGCTCAGAGAATCGGGCTCTATATTTTGCTGAGGTCACCAGACCCACCAAACAAGCCTCTTTAGAACCCTGCCTCCCACTCTCTATTCCAGGGTCGAGTTACTGCATCCATTTGTTCTCTTCCAGACATTTGCTCCAGTACTGTGCTAGTACTCCTTCCCAGACACCCTCAGTTCTTTCTCCCAAAATTGTTTTCTTAGTGAGGCCTCTATGAATACTCTTCTTAATTGTAATCCCTCCTCCCACCTCATCACCAACATGCCCTATTCAATTCTCCATATTTAATTTATTTCCATAGCATTCATTACCATGTACTCTACTTCACTTTTTGATTTGGTCCATGGTTCATTGTGTGCCTGTTCCTCTACCCACCCACTCACTAAAATTTAAAGTTCATAGAGGCAGGAAATTTGCTCAGTGCTGTGTCCTCAGATCCTTCAGCAGTGCCTGCCATATAATATATCCTCAGTACCCATTTGTGGTATGAGTGAATGACAACCAGCTCCAAGGTCATGACAGAGAAACCTCTTTGCCCATTACCAAAATGCCTATGGCATTTTAAACACTCCTGACCACTTGACAGCCACAGTTTGAACATTTCACACCGTCCTCTAATTGCTTGATCATGGACCAGGTAAGCAACTGAGCTCTAGAGACTCCAAAGACCCACAGTCTCAATCCCTGCCCTGTGCTCCTGGCATCCTGTGGAAGTTAGCATGGAAGCACTTCAATCATCTGTGACTGTTTGGACATTGTCCTGCCAGCAAGCAGCTATGGCCTTTGTCTCAGTGCCCTGTTCTTTCTGATCTGTTTGGTTCTGCAAGTGGCACTGTTAAGGACTCACATGTTCTTAGCTTTGGCTGGGTCATGAAGGGTTTTATAAGTTGCCCAATTCCAATAGCATGTGCCTATTGATTCCTGGGCAACCTATAGTATAAACACCCATATTAACCCAATGACTTTGATGATGCTTCCCTAGAGAAAGTAGTAGTAGCCAAGGTGATTTGCAAGGTTGCTTTCAACCCCAAAATGCTCCAATCTGACTCCTCCCCAGTGTCAAAACACAAGTACACTCCCTGCCTTTGCACACACTGTTCCTTCCTGCCAAAAGTTGTTTGGAAAATCACCACTCCTTTTTAAAAATGTAACCTAATGCTATTCTGTTCATTAATTTGATCATTAATTCATTTGGTCAGTTATTTAATATTTATCCAGCTCATAATATACTGAAGGCACTGATTTACATGTTACAGATGCTGTATCTGCTATGAAAAGGGCTTTTCACTTCCATGGTGTCCTCACTAAAGGATGATGGGATAATCTAAATCATTCATCCCATTTTAATTATGAGAAGACGTTGCACACACTCAAACTGAGGGACACTCTACAAAAACCAAGGGAGTATTCCTCAGATGTATTAACATGTTTGATGAAGACATAACAATTACCTCTCAAAAATTACATCTAAATTCCCAGAAGCTGGGAATATGTTATATTACACAGCAAATGGGAATTAAACTTATACGTGGAATTCTAGTTACCAATCAACTGACATTAAAATGTGGAGATTATCATGGATTATTCAGGTGTGTTCAAGGTTAATACAACTATCCAAATGTAGAAGAGGGAGTCAAAAGAGTGATGCCATGTCAGAAAGTTATGACTAGATATTGTTGGCTTTGAAGATGAAGAAGGGGTTCGTGAGCCAAGAAATATGACAGCCTCTAGAAGCTGGAAAAGGCATGAGATAGTTTTTTTTTTTTTTTTGCGGTACTGGGGATTGAACTCAGGGGCATTCTACCTCCGAGCTATACCCCCAGCCCTATTTTTTTTTATTCTTTATTTTGAAACCGAGTCTCACTAAGTTGCGGAGTGCCTCACTAGGTTGCTGAGGCTGGCCGCGAACCCGGATCCTCCTGTCTCAGCCTCCCGAATGCTGGGATTACAAGCGTGCGCCACCGCGCCCGGCCATGAGATAGTTTTTCTTTGAGACTTTCAGAAAGGATTGCAGCCTTGCTGACATCTAGATTTTAGCACATGGAGACTCATTCAGTTTTCTGACTTGCAGAGCTGATACAGAATAAGTTTATGTTATATTGTCACTGAATTTTTGGTAGTTTATTATTATATCAGCAATAGAAAAATAATATAGCTACAATGGACAAGGAACTACTGAGAAACTCACAGATTTAGAGATCCTTTGGGGGACATGACTAAATGGAATGTGGAATCCTGATTTGTATCCAAACAGAAAAAGGACATTCTTAGAAAAACTAGCAAAATCTAAATGTTTGTGGTTTAGTTAATAGTATTGTTCTAGTGTTGATTTCCTAGTTTTGATGCATGTGCTAAGGTTGTAAAAATTGTTAGCATTAGGGGGAGCTGAGTGAAGGGAATATGGGAGCTTTTATGTAAACCTAAAAATATTTTTAGGTAACACTCAGGTCTTTGCTTGTTGCGCTGGAAATTGAACCCAGGGCCCCCATGCATACTAGACAAGCACTCTACAACTGTGCTTCATCCTCAGCCCCAAAAGTATTTTAAAAATATAAAGTATCTTAAAATCACTATTTAATCCAAATAATGAAAATAAGCTTCATTTAAATATTAATATTGCATTGGTGTGAAAACAACACACCACTAGAGCTAGCTCCTGGGTTTAGGTAGAAAGATATTTGGGGACAAAACAATGCCTCACACATGGGACTGGGCTCCCATAGCAACCAAAGATGGTTATGAATAACAGGTAGATAGAAACTCTACCCAGGAAATGTTCATTCAATTTAAAAGTGAGGTCCAGAGGGCTCTTGCGAATGATAAAGCCACAAAAGGAAGGAGAATGTGCTTCTTTGAACTGCCTTTTTCTTAGAGACAGGTTTGATGCTCAGTGGGGGAAGAAGAAAGAATGTAGGGGCCTTGGGTCCATACAGAAGCCATCTGAGGGGCACAATGGAATTTGAGAGCACAGTAGGAGAGATCATTGAGCAGACAAGACCCCTCTGGAAAACAGGGGGCAGGGATGTACTGCAGAAATCAGTGGCTATGTCAGAAAAACAAGACCCCATGGGGATAGGAAGCTGGGGGCCTGGGAAGCTGTGTGTTTTACTCAGCATTCTAACTGCTGCGATTCAAACACCTGACTTGGGAAACTTAGAGAAAGAAGGGTCTATTTGCTGACATATCTGGAGATTTCAGAGGCCATGTTATGCTGGCTTCCAAGCAAGAGCCAGGGCTGGAGGTCCTCAGGGCATTGTAGTGGATAACAGAGAGCTAGGGTCAGAGAGCAGATGCTGCAGCTGGGCTAGCCAGGTCATACACACTGGATCTGGCCAAGCCCCCAGGGTTCCCTTCCCCAGCATTTGAGTCTCACTTCCAACGTGGCTACCCATCATGAGGCATGACATGAGGTCTTGGAAAATTTTGAACCCAAAATATGACACTGTGTAAGGCCATTTCCATAGAAGGAGCTTTAGTATCCACAGGTTTCATTATCAAATTAGGAGAATACAGAGCACAGACCTCTCTATTTCCATACCCAGGAACTAAAGTCATGTGCCTTTACTCCCGTCCATGTAAGATGCCAATTTCTACACCCTCAAAACTCTGGGCAGGGATGAAGGTCTTCAAAGTAAGTAGTACCTCACAAGAATCTCACTTCAGGAATTTCTGGATTTCCACTTATACACTTTGGGCCCCTGAGCACCACTCTCAGTCTCTTGATGTATGCTCTAGTTGGAAGCCCTATTGGTATTGGGTGATGAGGCTGCTCACTGAACCACATCACCACTGCTGCTGTGCCCACACTGGCCTACATTGGCCCATCCTGACCTCTGTTGCTCACTTGGGGCTTTGCCTTTCCTGTCCCTCCTAATACTGAGGGCCTGTAGCTGATGCTTATGGTAGTTTTCTTTATTTGAAATTCCCTTGTAAGAATACCCTCCCAGATGAGCTCTGGTGAGTTGTGGCTCCAGAAGAACTGGTGGGAGATGATGTAGCCTTTGGGTGAGTCTCCTAACGGATGGTAAATAATAACCATTACATGAACAAGTGACAATCACTTCAATTATGAGTTATTATTCAGCCAATCCTCCATATAATGCCCAACCTTTGCTGAAATGATCACCATACCTGGGTGACAATGAGGTGTGGCTTTCTGAAGTTGATCCTGAGTGGTAGGGCTGGAGTGTCCTTTCAGCCACCCACAGAGACAGCTAGGACCAGTGTCCCCAGTCAGGAAGTTTTGCTAACTAAAGGCTGTAGCAGATGGTGGATGGTCACTAGGACACTATCCAGTCCCCAGGACACATGCAGACTCTGTTTAGGATTTGGAAAGGAGCGAGGAGAAGGCTTTGGGGCCCTGAGATGGTGATGAGAATCAGAAAGCCCAGGAGAGGCAGGAGAAGGAGCCCATGCTGGATCCATGTGAACTTCAGTGGGCTTTCCAGGGGAGGGATGTGTACTGGAGGTGATCTGGAGCCCTCATCCACATTGTGAACCAGGGGACCATGGAAAAGTCCAAGGAGGAAACCTTATTGGCACTCCAGGATGGAAGCAAGGATATTGCTGGAAACAGGTATTCTACAGGATAGTTCTTGGAGATTACAGGTGATGAGAGTGCTCACCTAGCTAGAGATCAAAGGGCTGTAGTAGTCAGGATATCCAAAGTGCCCCCCATAACTTTTTTCTGGGGACATTTCCATCATCCAGCTTCTTCTGTGGCAGTCTCCTGTGTGCATCCACACCATTCAGGGACCAAGTTAATGCTGACCCGAGCAGGGCATAGCAGAGGGGAGCCTCCTCCATCCCCACCTGTGGCAAAGTCTTGAAGTTCTCTGGATACCTCAAGCCTGCCTCCTGAGGAGTTGTCGTGAGGGTTCTCAGCCATAGTTCTGTTCCCCTGAGAAGTCGCTCTGCCCAACTAGTCCCCTCTGATCTCCAACCTTCTTGGCAAGGAGCTGACCTCCTACTTGGCTTGTTCCAGCCTTCTTCTGTGGCAGCAAATCCTGGCAGTTATGCTAAGGTCCTTCCTGAGCAAGCAAAGGGTCCCAGGTACCCTCTTGTCCTTGGTCCTAGAGATGAGACCAGGCCTCAGGATAGCAGTAGCTAGTGGGAAGATGCAGGGGCTGTAGCCAGGGGAGATACCCATGACAGTATCTGGGGCAAAGCCAAAGTTGATCAGTTGGTCTTACTGGAGGCTAGACTTCCATCCCATTATTGGGGAACTATAGCTTCTGCAGGTTTTGCCTATGCCCTTCTCACTTGATTTATCCCTGGGCTTCCCTTATCTTATTTTTGTGTGGTGTATTTTACCTTGCCATATTGCATACTCCTTTGTAGCCTACAAAAATCTCCTTTATTTTTTGTTGTGGCTTTGGAAATTGAAGCCAGGGGCATTCTACCTCCAAGCTATACCCTCAGCTCTATTTTATTTTTTATTTGGAAACAGGGCTCACTGCATTTCTGACAGCCTAATTCAATTGCTGAGGCTGGCTTTGAACCTCCAACCCTCCTATGTCAGCTTCCCAAGTACTGGGATTACAAACATGGGCCACCACATATGGCTCCAAAAAATCTCCTTTCTGAATGAACTGTGAGTGAAAGAGATGGGGAAGAAAGCAGTGAATGTGGTTCCTTCTTATTTCCACTCAACTCCTTGCTGTCCTTACTCAATCTACAAACCTCCCTGGATCCACAATGTTCTGTTAATGAGGACACAGCTCAATATGAGGTTTCTGAAACACAGCCCATCTGGAGCTTCCAATGCATAAGTTTCTCTATACTCACATCCTCAGCTCTAAGTTGTACCTTTCTTTCAGGACCCTCATTTCCATTTCAGAAGAGCTTGTGACAAGATGAGGTCAACATATGAAGTGGAATATTTTTTTCATACTCTTTCTTGTCATCTGTACATCTTCTCTGGTGAGATGTGTGTTCAGATCTTTTGTCCATTTTAAAAACTGGGTTGATTCTTTTCTTTTTCTTTTTTTTTTTGTGGCCCCAGGGATTGAACCTAGAGACATTCTGCCTCTGAGCTACACCCTCAACTCTATTTTTTAATTCTTTATTGTAAAACGGGGTCTCACTAAGTTGTGAGGGCCTCACTAAGTAGCTGAGGCTGGCTGTGAACCTGCAATCCTTCTGCCTCAGCCTCCCAAGTACCGGGATTACAGGTGTGTGCCATCTTCAACAAATGGTGTTGGCAAAACTGGATAATCATATGAAGGAAAATGGAAATAAACCCCACTTTCTCACCCTGCACAAGAGTCAACTCAAGGTGGATCAAAGACCTGGAAGTCAGGCCAGAGACACTGCAGCTACTTGAAGAGGGCATAGGACCAACACTTCAATACATAGGCACAGGTCAAAACTTTCTCAACAAGACCCCAAAGCACAAGCAACTCAAAGGAAGATCAATACATGGGATTGCTTTAAACTGAAGAGCTTCTATGCAGCAAAGGAAACTATCAAGAACCTCAACAGAGAGCCCACAGAGCAGGAGAAAATTTTTGCCAGCTTTTCTTCTGATAGAGGACTAATATCTAGAATATACAGAGAACTCAAGAAACTCACAACTAAGAAAGCAAATAACCCAATGAAAAAATGGGCAAAGAGCCAGGCGTGGTAGCTCACGCTTGTAATCCCAGCATTTGGGGGGCTGAGACCGGAGGATCCGGGTTCGCGGCCAGCCTCAGGTACCTAGTGAGGCATTTCACAACTTAGTGAGACCCTGTTTCAAAATAAAGAATAAAAAATAGGGCTGGGGGTATAGTTCGGAGGTAGAATGCCCCTGAGTTCAATCCCCAGTACTGCAAAAAAAAAAAAAAAATGGGCAAAGGATCTAAATAGACACTTCACAAAAGAAAAAATACAAACGGCCAATAAATGTATGAGGAAATGTTCTACATCATTAGCAATCAGGGAGATGCAAATCAAATCAAAACTACCTTGAGATTTCACCTAACCCCAAGCAGAATGGCAGTCATCAAGAACACAAACAACAACAAATGCTGGCCAGGGTGTGGAGAAGTGGGAACCCTAATACATTGTTGGTGTGATTGCAAATTAGTGCAACCAGTTTGGAAAACAGTATGAAGGATCCTCAGACGAATGGGAATGAACCTACCATATGATCCAGCAATACCACTTCTGGGTATCTACCCAAAAGAATGGAAACCAAACTACCAGACCCATGCATGTGTATCTATGTTTATAGCTGCACAATTCACAATTGCCAAACCATGGAATCAACCAAGATATCCATCGACAGATGAATGGATTACAAAACTATGAGATGTGTACACAATAGAATGTTACTCAGCCACAAAGAAGAACAAAATCATGTTTGCAGGGAAATGGATGGAACTGGAAAACATTATTTTAAGTGAGATTAGTCAGTCACAAAAAGTAAAAAATCGTATGCTCTCCCTAAAATGTGGAAGCTAGGGAGAAAATGGGACATATGAGGGACTCCAGATGAAGGAGAAACCTTAGGCGAGCAAAGACGTTGACTTAACGCAAGGTGATGGGGGGGGACACCCTAATGCACATGATGTACTTTCACGAGCATATCAAAGTCAATCACTAAACTGAACTTGAGAAGGAGGGAGGGTAAGGGAGTGGGGCAGGAATTGGGGAAGTGTTAAATGAGAAATGTGTGCATGTATGACTTTATCAGCTTGTACCTAACAAAGATGTATGATTAATGTATGATTACAATGTACCAGTTAAAAAAAAAGAAAAGAAAAACAAAAAAAACAAGTGTGTGCCACCACACCTGCCTGATTATTTTCTTATTGTTGAATTTTAGTTGTGTATATTTTGGATGCAAATACATTATCAGACCTGTGTTTTGCTAAGATTTTATCCCTATCTTGTGCTTGTCTTTTCATTCTCTTTAACAGTGTCTTTCACCAACCACAGTATTCTTTTATTTTAATGAATTCAAATTTGTCATTTTTTTCTTTTGCAGATTGTGCTTTTGGCATTATATATTAAGTTATCACTAAACCCAGGGCCACTTAGATTATCTCCTAAGTATTTTATAGCTTTGCCTTTTACACTTACATATGTGATCCATATTGAATTAACTTTTGTGAAAGGTAATCAATTTTTTGTAATTTTATATAAAATTTAATCGTAAGATCTAGATTTTTTAACATGGATGTCTAATTGTTCCAGCATCACTTGTTGAAAAGACTATCTTTGATCCATTTACTTGCCTTTGATTTTGACTTCTGGCCAAAGATCAGTTGACTATATTTGTGTGGGTCAATTTCTGAGTTGTCTATTTTGTTCCACTGTTTTATTTGCCTATTCTTTGCCAGTATTACACAGTCGTGATAACTTTTCAGTAAGTCTTGAAGTCAGCCAATGTCAGTCGTCTGAATTTTTTTTCTCTTCAATATTGTGTTGGCTATTCTGGGTACTTTGCTTTTGAATATGAACTTTATAATCAATTTATCAATGCATCCACAATAAATTGCTGGTATTTTATTGGAATTTCTTTAATTAATAAATAAAGTTAGAAAGAACTGAAATCTTGACAATATTGAGTCTCCCTATGCATGTACATATGTTTAAAATGTCTCCAGTTCTTTTAATATTTCTGAACCAAGCCGGGCGTGGTGGTGCACGCTTATAATCCCAGCATTCGGGAGGCTGAGACCGGAGGATCCGGGTTCACGTCCAGCCTCAGCTACCTAGTGAGGCCCTCTGCAATTTATGAGACCCAGTTTCAAAATAAAGAATAAAAAAATAGGGCTGGGGGTGTGGCTCGGAGGTAGAATGTCCCTGGGTTCAATCCCCAGTACCGCAAAAAAAAAAAAAAAAAAAAAAAAATTTCTGAACCAATATGTCTTGTGAGCCACATGTGCATTGATTGGTTTTTCTTTTTCCTCCTGATAATCTGTTATTATGCATAGTTCATCTCCTGTCTTAGAGCTATACAGACATGTATTATCTGTTGTAGCCCCAGCTGGGATGATGCTCCTGAACTATAGCAGGGATCAGTATATTGATCTATGGGAGTTGTCCCTGAAGTGATTACAAGATATGCTCAGGTCCATCTCTCTGCACCTAACTCACACCCCAAAACTCTGTAAGGCTAGTCTTTCCCAGTGACATACTAAATGTCAAGAAAATGCCTGGTACCATGCCTACTCCAAGTCCTCCAGCTTTATATTCCTCTGGAGTACTAGACAGACATTCAGATTATCTGTGATGGCTTGGAATTGTAGGGCAACCCTCTATATGGTGAATTAAAAACCATTCTTGCTCACATGAATTTCAAGGTATAAAAACCCTAGAGTTGCATAATTGCTGACTGAAGCCCTCTCTTGTGCATATAACATTTCCAATTTCCTGTTTTGAATTTCCTCCAAGAAAGCAGCCAGAATAGGAGTTATGTCCCCAGGACATGATTTTGTACATATAATGAGCTAGAAGCTGACTCCTATTGGTTTGGGTAGGACTCCAAAAGGTTAGTTTACCTGACTGCATATTTTTTAATATATATATATATATTTTTTGCGGTACTGGGAATTGAACTCAGGGGCATTCTACCTCTGAGCTATACCCCCAGCCCCATTTTTTATTCTTTATTTTGAAACCGAGTCTCACTAAGTTGCGAGTGCCTCACTAGGTAGTTGAGGCTGACCTCGAACCCGGATCCTCCGGTTTCAGCCTCCCGAATGCTGGGATTACAAGCGTGCGCCACCACGACCGGCTACCTGACTGCATATTTTTCATGCTTGATCTCTTCCCCATGTGCCTTGTAATGCACAGTGCTGTGTTTGATTATTCATTTTTGTGTGATTACAGTGCCTGGCACAAAGCAAGTGTTTCCAAAAACACATATTGGTTGAAGGCAACTGAAGAACTAAAGGTTACAGGATACCCGTACAAAAAGGGTACTGTAGGGGAAGGAGATGCATCTGAGTTAGGGCAGAAGGTCCCAGAGAAATGTGACAGAAAACTAATGTGGAACCACAAGGTAGGGGGAAACAAACAGAGTGGAGATGCAGAAATGAGAGTAGGATGAGAATGAGAAGATAGTTGCATGGGCAGCTGGTTGGTCACCTCTAGTAGACACAATCTCTTCTATCTTCCCCATGTGCCTAGTCTCATGCACTTGACATTAGCTTTGCAAGCACATATTACTAGAGGAGAGGATCCCAGGACCTTCCCTTTCTACCTACGAAGCCTTCCTAGAACCCCTGGCAGCACGAGAGTTTCAGAGGGGAAGAAGCATAGGTCTACTATAGTGGGTCTGTAGGCCCAGGCTCATTCTCTCCATTCTGCCTTTCAACAGAAAATGGCCTCTGCTCTCTTCAGTGGGAAGTGTGCTCTACAAGGAATGATGATCTGCCTTCTCCTTAAGGCATGGTAGGAGACAAGAGGGTCACTGGGACAAAGGAACTGTCCTCACCTTCTCTATCAGCTACTGTAGTGTGTTCACATTCCAAGAGAAGCTTCCCTGAGGAGTAATTTTCTTATGGGCTCTGGAAGAAGACTAAGGGGCAGTTGCAGATCCAAACAGAATTATAGGTATGGCCTGCTTCATCCCTTCCAATAGCATTCCAACTCCTTACCTAGAATCCCTTGTCCCCAAATCCAGCTCTGCATTTCACCAAATCTGTCCAGACTCCAGACCTAACCACCTCCCAAGGATATCTCAGGACCAGAAAGATCACAGGTTTATATAAACTAGGCTATAGCTGCCAGGAACAAAAGGCTCCTATTTTGCAAGTAGACAAAGTCCTGGGGTCTCCAGCAATTCTTTAATTGGTAACATTCAGGGTATGGGCTTTAGCGAACTTAGGGTGGGGAAATTCATGCTGAGAAATGTCAACCTTGGGATCTGACACCTCCACATTTCCTGGCTAAAGAATTTGCCTAGTATTGGATGACAGCTGCTCCCCCCCCCCAAAGCAGTGGTGACACTGGTGTTAAGTGTAAGTTTTCTAATTGCACACTGTCTTCTGCTAATATAGCCCAGTGGAGGGGCCCTGGTAGTGTGGAGAGCTGGCACTTTTTTCACCTACCCAGGACCCCTAAAGTCAGAATGCACCAAGACCCCCTACTCCAGGTCCCTGCTCTTCAGAAGTCAGCCCTCCAGACTATCACATAAGGACCAATTTATCCAAAGGATGGCACAAATCCAAGGTAACTTTAAAACCATGGTCCAGATACACAGTGATGCTTCTGGAACACTGTAACATGAATCCATCCCAAAACTACATGGATATTTCTGGCTTATTTGGATCACATGGTCTTTTCAATCCAGAGACACTTCAGGTGGAGAATATTAGGGCCTCTCATAAGATTGCCCTGGGATATGGTTAAAAGTCAAGACAAAGATAAAGTAAAAGTCAAACATTGCTAGAAGAAAAGATGGACATGTCATCTTCATATAGCTCAGGGTCTTTAATCAATATCAAGGTCATTTGTGATTCTGTCCATGCAGTCTAGTAAAGCTTTGGGCCTCTATCCAGGATGGAACACCAAGCCAGGGATCAGAGATGGGCAGCAGATTAGCAGAAGGGCCTTTTGCATTTTCTTCGAAGATGACACTGGTAGTTTTTGGCTCTTGTTTCCATAAGATCACCGGTAGAGGACAAGGCTGGGCCTTTTTTATAGTGGAGACAGTCAAGGTAATCTACCTCTTGAAGACTGGAGATCTGAAGCTTTGAGATACTCCAATTCTTCCTATATGTCTTTATTGGCAAGCTCATATGCTCCTCTTGGTAATTTGGTTTCTCAGAACAAAAGACTATATGGACAAGGGGTTTTGCATATTAGTATTTTCTTATTCAGGCTAGGAAGTCCCCATAGCCTACCCGTCTCTGGGAAATTGCCAGAATTGAATCTGTAGGCACACAGAGCAGTGGTTTGGTTCAAGGACTCCCTATGATCTCACCAAAAGAAGCATCTGGACTCTGAGCAGCCTTCCAGGCCAATGCCTATTAAAACTTTTGAGAGAGCCATGATGCCTATTATTCAAGTGTCTGAACTGACAAGCCATCTCCCTAATGACATCTGCTTGGGGTGAGGCCACTGGGAATTAACATGGTGCTGGCCCCTCTGGCTACTGGCAGGCACCCCTTTCTAGTAGTGTGGTCTGCAGGTTTGTTTGTATCTCAAGTTACATCTTTGTTCCTCCACTGTCACTAGCTAGGTGGTCCAGGGCTTGTTATATCAGCATCTCTGTGTCTTCATTCCTCTTCTATATTTCAGTGCTCAATGGGAACCTCCTCGGGGCTGAACACTGGACATCACCTGGAGGATGGGCATGGGAGCTGTACTAAAATTTCTAGGACCCTGGTACTTTGGCAGTAAAAAAGCTTAATTCAGATTACTCATGCTTAAGAACAGCTCATATAAAAACATTCATTCCCCAGTGGGTGTTGGTAACCTAATTACCACTTGTGAAATGTTTTCAAGTTCTCAGCAGAAAGCTGATATCAGGGCAAACCATGACTCTCACAATTGTGATCCTCTCAATGTTACCCCGGGGCTAACCAGTATAAAATTGTCCTTCATGAAATTCTGCCACTGAAACTGATGTAGGATAAAATAAATAGGTAGAAAGGAGACAGACAAGAAGGGGAAGTAAAATATAACTTTAATATGGAAAACCTGGAACTGAAGTGCTTCAGCCTTTACTACACAAACTGGTTCTCTTTCCCAGACCTAACTCTCCCAAATTCCTGGGAAATCTGTAAATCTTAGAGTTAACTAAAAGGAAGTATAATTGCCCTGAGAAATGTAATGTGATGTTTTGATGAAGATCTCCCTCATGGTGACAGAGGATACCTGAAACAGTTGTTTCAGTGTCATCCATGATTTTTAGTCTCTGCTCCACACATTGCCTACTGTATGGGCTTCCATGTTTGTGTCCTTTATAATCTATTACTCATTGTGTTACGTTATAGGCATCTGTGATAGGTTGTATTTTAATTTTGAGGAGAGTACATCTGGCTCTGTTTAGTTATCTATGGGGATTCAATGCCTGCCAAGTTAAAGCTATAAGATATGTGTTTGCTGTCTACTTTTGTGTATGTCTGTTAAGTGTATTGTCTATTATGTACATGGTACCAAAATTACCTTATAAAAGAGCACTCATAAGTGAAAAAAATGGATCCAAATATATTTTAGTTCATGTAACTTAAGTCTTTATCAATAACAAATAAGTTTAAGTTTATAAAAAAATAAGAGATGTCACTAAAAGTTAACAGATTTTTTTCCAGGTTAGGCAATATTCGTTATTTTTAGAATCTTTTATTTGTTAAAAAATGACTTAAAGTGCTGACTGGCTATTAAAATGGGTGAATTAGGTAAACACCAGTAAGTTTTTTTAATAAATGGCTTATCTTTATAAGTATATTAAATGCTAAACATCAATTGCTAAATATAAAGGTTTTTTTGGGCTTAATATCATCAAAAGACAATATATTTGAGTTTAGTAAATGTGTTTTTATGTATGTAGGGAGCAGTTAAAATTGCAGTCTTTTGGATGTTAACTAAACAGGAGTTTCTAAGAGTCAAAGTTCTGATTAATATGTGATTTCTGTACATATATAAGGCTAAAAAATTCTTAGGCTGTGTTTTGATAAACAACTATTAAGAACATTATTAAGTGTTTTTATCTAAATGCTAAGTGTTTTATCGTGCCTAAAATTTTTTTTCTAAATTGAGATATTTGTTATAGAGGTTGTTTTAATGTATGGATTATTTAAATGTAAGGATTGTTTTAATTGTTTCAAGTTAAAAATATTTAAGACAAATGGAAATCCAATAAACAATAGGAGATATTCATAGGTATGAGGAGGTATTATTTTAAAAAAAGAGTGGGGGAAATACTTTTATATGGAAAAGGATTTTGTATGGCTAAATTTTATTTGAAATTATTGGATTATCCCATAAGGGAGAAGAATTTAAAGACAAAAAATCAAAGGTTAAGTAAGTCATAAAAGGTTGGTGGAAGTTAAAATATCTGTTAAAGATAACTTATAATAAAATTACTTTCATAAATTAGTTAAAATTAAAAGAAATTATTTAAATGGTTTCTAAAAGTCATATTTAATGCATTGATTCTATGTTTAAAACAATTAGTTTTTTCAATATATCAATCTTCTCTTAAAAAAATAAGCCTAGGTAATTTTTTTCATTTCATTAAGATAATTTGCTATGTTCTTTATATTTAAAACAACATGATTTTTTGCTCATAAATTAACTAAGGACTAGCTTAAAAGTTTGTGCTTTGGCAAGATAATCGCTTATGTTTATTGTCTTTGATTACCTAGCAAGCTACATCTTAGTAGGATCAGGGTTTAAATGTCTGTATTTTACACCTGTTTAATGATTACTTTGTAGCTCCAGATAAATAAATTTTAATTTTGGGTTACTATATTTGACACCCTATATATCTGTGACCATAGATGTGTATATATCTAAGAGCTAAATACACTGTGTATGTAGCTTCATTTAAATGTTTTATAAGAGCTTATAAAGGTAAAGGTGTATGGGTTTTCTGTCGGGGGCCTAGTTCGGCCGGCTAGACCTCACCTCTAGATGGCGCCTGGTAAAGTGCCAGAAGCAGCTACAGGTGGAAAACATTCTGGAGCTGCCCCACGCCAGAGCGCATGCACCAGCACACCCGACTCATGGCCGGCCCAGGTGAGAGCTGTATGAGACGCCTCGTGGCTTAGGCCCTGCGCAGCTTTAAAAGCCTCCACCTCTCGCCTAGAGAGAGCTGCTGGGGAAAGGCTGGTTGGGAAGTTACTGGGCTGGGTTGCTGGGAGAAGTTCTGGAAGGAAGTGGTTGGGAAGAAGAAGCGGTTGGGAAGAGGTTGGCTGGGTTGCTGGGGAAGTCCTGGGAAGAAAGATTGTGGGTTGCTAGTGGAAGACGGGTTGCTAGAGAGAGGGGTTATTGGAAGTCTGTTGGAAAAGCACTGTTTGGAAAGACGACCTCTGTACTGTTTGTTATTGCTTGAGCAGTGCCCTTGATCCCAGAAAGAGAGAGATATAATAAGAGGTTAGAACCAGCAACATTCAGGCAGCGTCTTTTATTGGGGCCTCATGGCTGAGGGTTCAGCCTGGGGCGCCCGATAGTTTTCTATACATGCAAGCTAACTAATAAGTGATCTCTCTGTGCAATGTGCATTATGTTGGTATCTTAAGTCACTAAAAACTTCTGCCATCTGTGTTTTAGTATCATTCAGAAATCCATCATTAAGACTTGGTTTATATCTGTTTGCTTTAGATAAATGTTTTATTATTGTATAAGAGAGATATAACCATCTATCAGATAATAAGCTTATTTCTGATTATTAATATTTTCCTCTAAATTTATAAAAACTTAGAGCTATTTGATTTTTATCAATGCTGTTAACTTACATAGACTTATATTTACAGTTATCTTATTGAGCTATAAATTCTAAATTTCACTCCAGTGGTTTAGATAAGGTTATGTTAAGTGTGAATTTTTATGTATCATGTTAATTATTACTGGCTTCTTTATTAGTTAAATATATTTATATCTCCTAAGTATCTTCTAAAATGCAGAGCTTAAGAAAACACCTTACCATGATGTCCAATAAACAGAAAGGCTAATAGCAATTTTTGATGTTTATATTTATGCATTCCTAAATTGTATTATAGTCATTTTCAAGCAAAGATAGTTAGAGATGATAAAACATTTGGCATTCCAAATCATGCCACTCTGGTTAAAAAAAATTGGGTAATTATATAAAGTTAAATTTAAATGAGGATTTATTTATGTCATCAAATATTATCAATACTATTATATCTTTGTAATTGTTGTCTGTTAACATTACAGATATATTTTTAACAGAATAACCTAAACAATATTTTGATAATCATTACCTGGAAAACAGGCTATGATATTGACCCCTAATCACTAAAAACTGGTGAAACTGACCATCTGAGTGCTCAACAACCAGGTCTTAGAGAATAATCAGGAAGTAAAAGGGCTAAAAGGACAGCCAATATTTTGGCCCTAGCCCTCCAAGGTCAAATAGGACCCAGGGGAAGACCTCACTAAGGCCCCTACAACTCCGGTGAGTCATCTGACCTCCTGAAACAGGAGGATCATGAAGGCTCCAGAGACTAGGAGCCGACAGCATGATCTCTGCAAAAAAAGGAGGGTCATTGGACAAAAAAATGTTCCCTATGCTTCCAGGGAAGCAAATAGTTAGCAGACCATGACCCATCCTCGCAGATGAGAGGCAAAGGAGGTTACAGACAGGAGTAACCCTGAGGAGCCATAACTGACCTTATCAGCAAAATTTTATAATTCATTATTGCCCAATATTGGGCTACTTGGCCATGAAAACCCAGCAGGGAAGTATAGCCAAAACGAGTGTCTACATTATAATTTATAATGATGATTCTGCTTTTAGGCTTAGAGGAAAAATATAAAGTGACATTGATGCCCAGAACTTCTGCATATTTATAAAATGCTGTAAAGCTAAGCCTGTCTCACTTGAAGTTTTACAGGTCCAGGACCACCAATATCATGAATTCCTATTCCTGTAAGGTACTGGACAGTCTAAGAGTCCAGCTCAAAGCTCAAAGTTAAAAGAAAAAAAAAAGGCTGTTTTAAAAAGCCTATTTAAACTCTCCTATGTACTGTAAACTAGGAATCTTGCTTCTTACCACTCTATAAGAACCCATTTTTCCCCTTTTGATATGGGAATTTCTATGCTAAACTAGAAACTTTAAAGATACTTAGAGTTAATGGAGTCTCCCATAGAGTAGGAAAAAGATACAATAACCTTAAACCTAAAGTGAGATGCTTGTTTTATAGATAGCTCTGCTAAATATGTAAAAAATAAAAGACGGATAGTAGTGGTATATAATCTTTATAGTAAGCAAATTATTGTTACTAATAAACAGGATCATAGCCAATAAGCTAAATTGTATACTGTGATTTATGCTTTGTGCCGTGAGGATGTTTCACAATGTCATACATAACCTAATGGGTTGGCTACCTGGCTTCCAGTTTAAAATGCTAATAATTTGGTGCAGGGTATATCTCCTGGTCTTTGACAAATTTTCTGGGTAGTTAAAGCATATCCTACTCAAACTGAAATTATTTCTAGATTTGGGCTCCCCAGGATCTTCCTTTATCTTAAAGGTAACACGGGAGGTCTTGTGAGCTCTGGACATAACTTACTATCTCCATAGCTCCTGGCACCCTCAATTGTCAGAAAAGGTGGAAAGGGCTAACTTATAAAATCAAAACCACCTTGGGAAACACTATGTCCAGAGACCTTTTTGAGCCCTGGTTATGCTTACTTCCCATTGCTCTATTAAGGATTAGAATTGCCTAAGACCTCTCTCCAACTGAGTTCTTATGAAATGCTTTATAAAATGTCTTTTCTATGACAATAAAGTTCTTCCAACTCCTGATAATTTGACCTATGTGGCAAAAATACAGATGATTGTGTCTTACTCAAAACCTGGAAAAAGGATTTGCCCTTAGACCAGCTTCTCCCAAAGTAGAAGGGTCCTTTCCAAGTTCTTCTTGGGACACAGTTCCTGGATTCATATGTCTGAAATTAAACCTATCCCTATTGAGACTACAGAATCAAGGTTCTAAAGTCAAGAATAAACCACTGGATTTTGATAAGACCTGCAAACACTATTCCCATAAGCCTTTAAAAGTATTATTCAAAAGAACTACTAAGACTGAATCAGGATAAGTTTAATTTTCCTGCTTTTTTTCTCTTATAACAACATTATGTCTACATTATTCTTCCAGGGAAAATAAAACTTTTTTCCTAGATTGGGCATAACAATATGCCAAAGGTATTAGTAGAAATGCCTGTTGGATTTGTGGGTTGTTACCCACATCTAGCTCATCAGGGATGCCCTGGTGGGTATCCCCACTACAAGAAAATGATTGGCTAGAACTCCAGAAACTCATTAATGACAAGATAAAAATACCATCTGAAAGCTTGCTACAAGAGCTAATGTTTGCCAGTGGCCTATAAATGAAACCTTATACACAAAGGGCCACAGAAAGAGCTTCTCTCTAATGTCCATGTATGGCATTTTACCAAAAGTTATCCATCCCAAACTCAAAAGATATCTAAAATAAAAGATAATAGCCAGGCGTGGTGGCACACGCTTGTAATCCCAGCATTTGGGAGGCTGAGACCGGAGGATCTGGGTTCGCGGGCAGCCTCAGCTACCTAGTGAGGCACTCCGCAACTTAGTGAGACTCGGTTTCAAAATAAAGAATAAAAAATAGGGTTGGGGGTGTAGCTCGAAGGTAGAATGCCCCTGAGTTCAATTCCCAGTACCACACACACAAAAAAGATAATAATCATGACTACCTAAGAGGATACTCTCAAATATGGGATGAACATGCTTGGATAACACCCATTATGGAAAGGCTCAAATGGCAGCTCTCTGTTGAGAATAAAAAAATCATTCACTTGATTTTTGGAGTAATTCCATCCATAAACTGAGATGGACTCCTATAGACAATTGTAATTATATGATTATATTAAAAGACATTGATTGGTTTGCCACCAATTGGCGGTGAAAAACAGAAACAAAATGTCCAGCACCAAATGGCACTCAAATGGCTGTGTGGTGCCAACATTTGGCCATGGATCCCTCCAGGCTGGACAGGAAGATGTACATTAGGATATCCTCGAGTACAAGGATGCTGGACTAAGACCATAGACTGTCCAGCTAACTTCCCAAATTTATAACATCGGTGGATATGATCAATCTTTCACCGGTATGATCATTTAGTCTCTATTCTGTTTCCCTCAGCTGGACTCGAAGATGTGATCTGGCATATAGAGTCCTTTAGTAAGTATATACAAAAGGCTCTGAATGACATAGCTGAGAGCATTGTAACTAATAAATAATAAATGCAAATGATGAGAAAGGCCATCTTACAAAATTGAATGGCCTTTGACATATTAACCGCAGCATGGGGGGGGCTGTGAAATTATTAAAACAGAATGCTGTGTTTATATTCCTGATAATTCTAAAAATGTGTCTTCTACATTACAAGACCTACATTCTCAAATTAATTATATGTCTGATTCTGACCCAAGCTTCAATGACTTACTAACCTCCTGGTTTTCTGGAACATCTTGGTGAAAAAGGTCCTCATTTCCTTAGCCAGTATACTTTGCATAAGAATACTTCTCTGTTGTTCGATTTACTGTTGTTGTAGGCTAATATCTTGCATGCACTTTCCTTCTCTTCCAGGAGATCAAAAAGTACAACCAGCAAACCCTGACCTTCCTATGTCTCCTTTAGATCACTTAGGAAGAGACTTCTGATCCACCGCTAGGCAGGGACAATGACCACTTATAAGCTTGAAGCAAATACAAAAGTCGAACCTTCGGCCCTCAGCACCCCTTAAGATTAACGGACCAAAGTCTCAAGGAGGGAAATGATGTAGGACAGAAAAAATAAGTAGGTAGAAGGAGACAGAAAGGAAGGGGAAATAAAATATAACTTTATTATGGAAAACTTGGAACTGAAATGCTCCAGCCTTTACTCCACAAACTGATTCTCTTTCCCACACCTAACTCTCTCAAATTCCTGGGAAATCTATAAATTTTAGAGTTAACTAAAAGGAAGTATAATTGCCCTGTGCATTGATAGCAAGACAGGTATGATATTTTGAAAAATCTATAATTTAGGAAACTTTCCAGTTTATCTGTCAATCAGCAATGAGGAACCCAATCATCTTGAGGACACTAAGGTTGACCAGACCACCAGACCACCATAAACCACCTTGGGGACTACTAGACTGAGAACACCCTCCCTAAAGCTGACCAGACTACCTGACCACCATAAACTGCCTTGGAGACTACCGGACTGAGATCATCCTCACATACCTCCTCTAGACCACCCGTCATGAGAGTTCCCTATAAGAAGAGAGTCTTGAACTCCCCAAAATGCCCTTCCTCATCTTGAGGTGGCCCGCATTCTCTCTTGAATTTGTATTTCTTACTTTTTTCCCTTTTTCCCCCAAATAAACCTCTGTCCATGTCTCCGACTGGCACGTGCTGAAATTCTTTTCTGTCACATTAGCCAAGGACCCTGCAGATCCTGAGTTAAGGATTCACCCCAACAAAATAAAATATGAATATTATCCACAATGATATTAGACTAGTATTTAAGGTATTGCTATATTCATGGAAAACTCTTAATTCATCCAGAAACGAAGGTGGTAGAATAGGTCATCAGCTATAAGTTTGTCCTGCTCTTGGAAAGCAAACAGAATTCTTGAGGAAGCTGGCACTTGCAAGAGTACCAGTTAGCAACAGCATTCTTTGAGCACCTAACACACACTAGGCAGTGTGTTATGCACCCCCTCAATGAATTTTCCTAACAAGCTATGAAAGTAGGATGTATTATCTCCATTTTGCAAAAGAGCTAAACTGAAGCTTAGAGATGTTGACCTGAAGCTGGGAGTGATGGCGCATGCTTGTAATCTCAATACTCAGGAGGCTGAGACAAGAGGATCACAGGCTTGTGAACAGCCTCAGCTACTTAGTGAGACCCTGTTTCAAAAATAGGGCTGGGAGGGGGAGCTCAGAGGTAGAATGCCCCTGGGTTCAATTCCCAGTACCGCAAAAAAAAAAAAAAAAAAGATGTTGACCACAGAAGATGAAATTGGCACTTCTAAGTAGGATGGCTGGGAGCGTAGGAAAAA
Organism: Graphiurus murinus; assembly: GCA_004027655.1. Taxonomy (NCBI): domain Eukaryota; kingdom Metazoa; phylum Chordata; class Mammalia; order Rodentia; family Gliridae; genus Graphiurus; species Graphiurus murinus. The sequence goes on from PVLC010009393.1 coordinate 40,856, forward strand.
ACCACGTCTAAGGTGACCACAAAATCAAGGCCAGAAGCAAGGAGTATCTGAAATGTGTTAGAAAAGGGAGAATAAGTTCCACATCTCCATTTTGGACATCATTCCCCCAATATAGGCCTGCTGCCAAGTGTCAGAGGAAACCCAGGAAGGGAAGCCAGCTGGGACGAGAGATGACGTCGCTGCTGGGTAATCTGAGTTTGAGATGGCCAGCATATCTTGACATGTTGGCCTGGGGCTTGGAAGGGAAGTTGATATGCAAGCTGCGTGTTCATTGGCAGATCTGAGAGTTGAAGCCTGGGATGAGATCGTCAAAATGTAATGTCTTAGCCACTAGCTGGATGATTGAGCCTGATGGCGGCTGCCACTAATCCTCCCAGCCCTCAGGCTCAATCATCATTGGGAGAAATCTCCAGAAGGTAGTATGGGCCTAAGTGACAGGTGTCTGCGAAGATCTCACCGCTGGACTCCTGGGAGGCCTTCACCCAGTCAGCGTCCCAACTCGATTCTCTGCCCCCTCCCTCGCGGCCACATCTCTCCCTCAGCTTCTGTCTCCCGCAGTCTGTTTCTCCACAGCTTGAGGTCCTAGGTCTGGGGCCCTCTAGGACGCTGCGCGCTTTGGGCGGGGCTCCAGGCGCATGCGCAGCCACCATACGGAAGCCCGGAAGCGGGGGGCGGCGGTTCAGGTTTCTCGCGGCGGCGGCTGGGACGCGGCTGGTGCTGTCACTATGAACCCGCTGTGAGGCGCAGGTTGCGCGGCACGGGGGGAGGGGGGAAGCGGAGGACGCCGCGGTGAAGTTCTCCGCCATGAACCTGAGGGGCCTCTTCCAGGATTTCAACCCGAGGTGAGGCGGCGGCGTTGATGGCGCCTCCTGGAGTCGGGGCCGACAGCTCAGGCGCAGGACCGGACTCGAGTCCTGGCTGGGGCTCGGGGAGGCGCGGTGGCCGTGATGCTGCAGCCCGAGGATCCAGACTTCTGCCCGAGCCTCCCTGCTGGTGCGACAGGCTCTCGGGAAAAGCAGTTGGCCTCCGAGCACATCTGCCCACTTCCTCCTCCCGCGCCGACTAGAACCACACAACCACGGCCCCAGGCGCCCGGCCCAAGCCCTGTCCTCCTCAAGGGAGCCCCATTTCTCTCCTCTTGCCCTTCCTCATTGGTATTCCAACTTCTCCGCCTCGGTCCATCTTCTCTATCCCCACTGTCTGCCCTCCATTCTCCTTGCCAGGGCCATCTCACTTGACCCAACGCCCCTACCCCCCCACCACAGCTCTTTCTTCCAGTTCCTGTCCACCCTTACTTGAGGTTTTCCTTGGATTTATACCCATTACCTCGTTTGTTTGCTTATTTGTTGACGTTATATCTGTGACAGCATCAAATTCTTAGAGTCGGTGTCAGGGTCTGGCAATACCTTACATAATGCATTTTGGGGCGAACCTGCTCGTTTTCCATACGCATTTTCTCATCATTCTTCACTATAAGTTTATTTGCAGGAAGTGAGGTTGCTGTCCTTATTTCCCAGATTGAGAACACCCAGTGGACAGTGTGGAGGAAACACTGGCTAAGGATTCAAGTGTCTGTCCTTACACTTATCCAACTATTCTTTAACTCTCGGTTCCTTCCTAGCTGTGAGCTCCCCGAAGTTGAGATAACATCTTGCTCCTCTCCTTGCCTCAGCTTCTCCTTCCTCTGACACATAGTAAGCACGTATAAAATGTCTGTGGAACTAAACTGGGCCAAAAGACCTGGATTGGAGACCAGGCCAAATATAAAAGGTGATTCTCTGCCTTTCTTTGGTTCATCTGTAAAATAAAGGGTTGGCCTAACTGATCTCTTAATTCCACTACGTTGTGAAGAGAGTATCTATTTCCTTTATTTGCAGGTGGGAAGCCATGCACTCAATAAACCATTTGTATGGAAGGTGCTATGTTATGCACTTCAGATGCTGGGCAGTCCCAGTTTGGGGGTGAGGAAGGGTAGGTAAACAGGTGATTTACTGTACTGTGCAACTATACAAGCCCAGTAGAGGCCATTATCTTGGCTGCTTTGGGGGGATGAAAGGGAATTTGGGAAGTATGTGTGTGTTGGGTCTCCTTAGGGATCTTGACATTTATGCTTCCTAAGTATTCTTATACCTCTTTGAATTCATTTTTCTGGTCTGGAGTTCCAAGGTCTCCATCACGATGCTGTCATTATCTTTGCTGGCCTAGAAGACTGCATACAGGAACTTATCTACCATAGGTAACAGAAAACTACAGTGCCTTCTTTTGCTGCTCCTAGGAGTTAGGATTGGTCTGCAGGGGTACAGGGGTTGTGCTGGAGCTGTATATGTTTTGTGTGTCTTCATTGTTTGAAGAGGGTGATAAGAAAGATAAGTAAAAGCTGAATTGTTTTGTGACCTTGGGCAACCCACTTATCTGTCTGCTTAATCTGTAGAATGTTCATAATCTTTCAGCAGGGCAGTGAAGCTGAATTAATGATTGATTGCAAAGTACTTTAGGAAAAGAAAGTTCCATGACTTGTTTGCATGCTGACAAATAATTCAGAAGCCACAAGTAACTGTCTCAAGTGATTTAACAAGGCTAATAGTGTCCGAAGGAAAACAGTGCCATTTTTGCCTTTAGCTTTGTTTTTCCCCAAACACTAATATATGAAAATTATCATGAGATACTGTGTATCTAAATAAATTTGTAGTAATCATCAACATATTAATCAATACTTTAATTCTACCTGGATTAAAATGCATCTGCACCTGAAAAGTTTAAAGATCTTTTTTACTGTTTAATTTCCTTGATTCACTGTCAGTGAGAGAGATTAGTGTTACAGATATTTCAATAAAACTTTGGATGGGCGTGGTGGCACATGCTTGTAATCCCAGTACTTGGGAGGCTGAGACAGGAGGATTGCATGTTTGAGACCAGCCTCAGCAATTTAGTGAGGCCCTCAGCAACTTAGCAAGACCTTGTTTCAAAATAAAAATAATAATAAAATTGGGCTTGGATTGTAGCTCAGAGGTAGAGTGCCCCTGGGTTCAATCCCCAGTAATACACACACACACACACACACACACACACACACACACACACACACACGACTTTGGCCAAGTAATATTGGCAAGTTATTTTTTTAAAGCAGTCAAGTTTCATGCATTGTGGGTACACCTTGCTTTTGGCATTGTGCTTTAGTCTGGCTGAAGAAAGCCTCCCAGACAGCTAGAGAGCAAACTGAGGAAAATTACAGGGAAAATTCCTTGGTCATCTTGGTGCTGCTGCATTGCTCCCAGTACGAGATTACAGGTGTCTACCACTACACCTGGTTTACAGATTTTTTTTTTTGGTACTGGGGATTAAACTTGGGCTTTCTACCTCCCAGCTACACCCTCAGTCCTATTTAATTTTTATTTTGAACAGGGTCTCCCTAGGTTGATGAGAATCTCACTATTTGCTGATGCTGTCCTAAACCTTCGATCCTCCTGTTTCAGCCTTCCAAGTACTGGGATTACAAAAGTGTGCCACCACATCTGGCTTACAGATCGTATTTTTAAAAACAGGCTCCTGATCCGTCAGTATGAGTGCATTGCCAATACTTTCAGTGAACTAACTAGTCAAATACCCAAATGAACATTTATCTGTTGTTTGTCATGTCAAACCACCTATAGTCAGAAAACTGTCTTGAGTTTACTGAGGCTATTAATAATACCTCTGACTTATGGAGCTTGATATATCAGTCACATTTAAGAAAGTTTTAGAGAGTCTGTGCCTTTCCTAAAGTTTCACAGGGGCCAAGTCAGGATTCTAATCCATGGTAATCTCTTTCTGAAGTCTGTGCTCTTTCATGCATGCCAAGCCAACTCTTTGGTTTAGTAAGATCCCTTTCCCCCATATCAGAGTAGGTCTAATGTACTAAGGAACCTTCTATTTATAAGTGATTAAGCAAAGAAAACCTTATATGGGAAAAAGTTACTTGGAGAAAGGGCACACACACATGCACACCTATTCCATTGCTCATACGCCTTGTTACTCATCTGGAATTCCCTTTAAGAGTCAGTTTTATAAATGATATAAGAAAATCTGTCTCATTGCATTATAATCATATATCATTTTGAACCAAGATAGTGCCACTTAGTTTTATCACACATCTTATTCACTAAACTTGGCTCCAGCTGGCTTTTGGCAGTTTCCAAAAATCAAATTTTTTTCTCAGTGAAGATTTGGCACTTTTGAGGATATTCAAAATAACAGACTACAGGCTCTTAAGGAACTTCCAAGAGGAAAGCTCCAAATATGGTTTGAGCAATGACATACTGGAATTGTGTATAGCCCCCCAAGGGGGCTGGTTAAAGGAGACAAGTCTCATTTGAGTGTATAATTTCTGGTTTTGAAAATATTATTCCTACTTGATAACTATTCACATATTTTTCTTGGCTGTGAGTTATTTGAGGACCAGCATTTCAAGGCACTGAATCAGTGTGCTGAATGAGTGGTTGTTGAGTAACAAATAGGTATGTACCACTGGAAAATCTTTGTTGTGGGATAGAGAGACAGTGGATTGAAGGAATGTTAATTTCCTAGGATTCCTGGAGTTAAGCTTCCTAAAATAGAGCAGGTGTTTTTTGATTGCCTTGACTGGTAGTGGGTCATGCCTATAGAAGGTTATTAGAATTTCAAATGAAAGCCTTGCATTGAACTTTGTGGATAGGTGCTTTATAGCTGATTATTCATCCTTTGTTACCTCTGACCTAATAGTGAGAAAAATGATTTCTAAATGAAATTGTTACAACAGTGTGGTAGAACTTTTCTCTTTCCTAATACTACTAGAGCTATAATAGGTAAAATGTATCATTTGCACAGTGTTTTCTTATACCCTTATCTTAATCAATATATGAGCAATCAGATAAAGAGGTAGACTTAAGGGAGAGTGACTCACCCAAGACAACACTGCTGATAAATGGCAGATAATGAACTTGACTGCAAATCTTCCCAATGGCCGTGGATTTTTCTAAGAGATTTATTTTATTTGAATTTTGTTCTTATATCTACTGGTTAGGTGATCTTAACAGATTTTCATTTTTATATTTTTATTAGTGCATTATATTTATACATCATACTGAAATTCAGAGTGATATGTTCATACATGCACACATCACGTGGTGTACTATGCTCTGTGTCCTACCCCACTCCCTCCTTCTCCCTCCCCATACAAGTTATTGAAATTGGTAGTGATACATTCCTATATGGACATTCTGAGCAATAGCCATGCTAAAGGCATAACATTTTTTTCATCCTAATTAAACCAGTTAAAATCTCCACTGAAATATTTCAAACATGGTTAATAAGGTTCTGCTCAATGTAAGAGTTGCAGACCCTTTAACAATGTTTGAGAATATCAGAAGTTTGTCAGTTAGAGCCATGCATGGGATAGGGGGGCATATTCATACAGGTATATACTTGCTCCAGTTAAGCTAGCAGCTTCCACTGGAGAAAACTGATGGGTCTAAAAAGAGGCCAGTTACATTCTTTTGATTTTCAGAAAACAGATACTAGAACTTTTATATTGATAATCATCCTTTTGCTCTGTATATTTCCTGTCTTCCTTTCTTCTCTTTCTTCCCCCCACCACAAAGTGGACAGAGGGAATTTGGGCCTGAACAGAAAACTCCATATAAATTTCAGAGAAGATAGCTTTATGGTTTGGCCCATATGGCATTACTTTAGTGATCATGTGCTAACATTTCAGATTCAGATGAAAATGGAATAATCTATTTTAAGATTTTTGCTATGGTTTGAATGTATCTTCGTAAAGTTCGTGTGCTGGAAGCCTAATTCCTAAATTAATATGTTAATAGTATTTGGAGGTGGAGCACTTGGGAGGTAATTAGAATTAGATGATATCAGGAGAGTGGGGCCACAGTATGGCATTAATAATTTTATAAGAGGAAAGACCCACGCTTGCACATTTGCTGTCTCCCTAGATTATACCCTTCTTCATATTATTTTTTTTTCTTTGCGGTACTGGGGATTGAACATAGGGGCATTCTACCTCCGCGCTACATCCCCAGCCCTATTTTTTATTCTTTATTTTGAAACCAGGTCTCACTAAGTTGTGGAGTGCCTCACTAGGTAGCTGAGGTTGGCCGCGAACCCAGATCCTCCGGTCTCAGCCTCCCGAATGCTGGGATTACAAGCGTGCGCCACCACACCCGGCCCCTTCTTCATATTATAATGCAGCAAGTAGACACTTGCCAGTTGGTGATACTATACTCTTGGACTCCCTCGCCTCTAGAACTGTAAGAAATCAATTTATTTTCTTTTAAATTACCTAGTCTCAGTTATTAAGTTATAGCAATAGAAAATAGACTACAAAAATTGGTACCAGGAATGGAAATAAATACCTCAAAATGGGGAAGTGGCTTTGGAACTGGGAATCCCTATAGGCTGGAACAGTTTTGAAGTGAATGCTAGAAAAAGTCTGTATTCTTGTGAATTGAGTGTTAAGGGCAATTCTGGTAAGGGCTTAGAAGAGAAGATTAGCGAACATCTGGAACTTCTTAGAGATAATCTAGATAATCATGACCAGAGTGGTTATAAAAATGTGTGGAGTAAAGGCCATTCTACTAAAGTCGCAAATAGAACTGAAAAGCAGGTATTGGACCCTGGAGTAAAGACCATCTTGTTATAAAGTTTCAAAGAATTTGGTTGTTTTTAGTGCCCTAAGACTATATGTAATGCAGAATTTAAGAGTAATGAACTAGAATACGTGATAGAAGAAATTTCTAATCAACAAAACATTAAGGCTGTTGCATGGCTGCTTTTAATTGCATGCAATGAAATGAAAGAGCAAAGAGATGACTTTAAGACAGACTTTTAAAAAAATTTTGCAGTACTGGGGATTGAACCCAGGTGCATTCTACCTCTGAGCTACGCCCCTGTAGCGTTCCACGCAACCGATGTCGTGGCCGGGCCCACCACCCTGGGGAGTCGGGGAAGCCCCCCCAAAACCAGCACCGGCTGGGAGTCCAGTCAGCAGTCAGGCAGCGCCGCAGAAACTCAACTTTATTGGAACATACAATACATTATATGGGCAGGTCAGGTAGGGAGGTGAAGCTGGGGAGGGGGAGCCAATGGGAGCAGATCTCGTCACCTATAGCTGCAGGGGAGGGAGGTAGGCCTTTCCTTGACCCACCCACCGGCTTCCCTAGGTCTGAGGGGTCAGATATCACCAAGAAAGGTCAGAGCCTGTAAGTGCCAAATGCCACATAACATGAGCCAGCCCTATTTTTATTCTTTATTTTGAAACAGGGTGTCACTAAATTGTGGAGGGCAAAAGTAGTAGTTGAGGCTGGCTGTTAACCTGAAATCCTCCTGTCTCAGCCTCCCAAGTACTGGGATTACAAGCTTGGGCCACCATGCCTGGCTTTAAAGACCGAATTTATAATTAAAATTGAAACAGAACGGTAAGATGTGGAAAATTTTCAGCCTGGCCATGTGGTAGAGAATGAAAGAACATTTCCAAGAGGGAAAACCAAGGGAATGGCCAAATGTCTGACTACTAAGGAGATTAGTATAGATAGAAGTAATCATGGAGAGAATGAGAGATTGACCATCTCCCATCAAGGCTGCTCCTCACGTCACAGGGACAGAACTCCGAATGATTTGAAAGAACAAACCTGGGGCACTCTTCACAGGTTTATTGCCCAGGACTACCTTGAGTTTACTCCTTAAATGCCAGTACAGTGCTCTTTAGCCACTATAGCCAAGGCTCAAGCAGCCCCAGGTATGGCTTAGGCTGTTGCTACAGAGGGCACAAACCATAAAATTGGCAGCATCCATGTGGTATCAATTCTCCAGTCCCACAAAATGCAAGAGCTCTGAAGGCCTGACTTCTTCCACCTAGATTTCCAAGGATGTATCAGTTTGCCTGTAGGCCTAGGCAGAACCCTGCCAAGGGGTGGAACCATTGCTGAGAGGCCCCACTGGAGCAGTGCTGAGAAGAAATGTGGGGTTGGAGGTGGGTTTGCCATAGAGAGTCCTCACTAGGGAAGTACCTAGTAGAGCCATGTAGCAAGACTACTACAAAGACCTCACAACCATAAGGCTGCCAGCATGAAACACCAGCCTGAGAGAGGCAAAAGCACAGGAGTCCAAATTTTGAGAACTGCTGAATGGGCTGAGTCCAGCAAAGCCATAAGGGCAAGGCAGTCTGAAGCCTTGGGAACCCAATTGCCATGCTAGTGTGCCCAGGCTGAGGCACATGGATGTGAGGGATTATTCTGGAGTCTTTAGATTTATTTTCTGCCCTGTTGGGTTTTGGGCTTACTTGGGACCTATAATTCCTTTGTTCTTTCTTAATTTTTCCTTTTTGGAATGGGAACATCTGTCCTATGCCTGTCTTACCATAGTTGTTTGGAAGTAGGTAACTTATTTTGATTTCACAGGCTCACAGCTAGAAGGAATTTGACTCAAGGTGAATTATATCTTGAGCCTCACCCATGTCTGATTTAGATGAGACCCTTGACTTAGGACTTTTGTGTTGATGCTAAAATAAGTTAAGATTTTAGAGGCTATTAGAATGAAGTGAATGTATTTTGTATTGTGAAAAGTACATGAGTTTTAAGGGCCAAGGGCAGAATGCTATGATATTTATGTGTCCCCCAAAAGTTCATGTGTTGGAAACCAAATCTCCAAATTCATATATTAATGGTAATTGGGAGGTGGAACCTTTGAGAGTTATTTAAGATTAGATAAGATAATGAGAGTGGGACCCCCATGATGGCATTACTGTCTATAAATGAAGAGACTCAAATTATCAACTTTTTCTATCTTTTCATGTGATGCCCTCCACCATGTGATGATGCAGCAAGAAGGGCTTCACAGATACCAAGTAGATGCTGGCACCATGCTTTTAGACTTTCCAGCCTTCAGAAGTTAGAGCCAAATAAACTTCTATTATTCATAAATTACCCAGTGTGTGGTATTCAATTATAGCAAGAGAAAACTGACTGAGGTATAATTAGAAAAGTGAACTTTAGGAAGTAGTGGTTAATTCTAGAATATCCAGTAGAACCACCATTTACTAGTTTGTAGAGAATTAAGCAGTCTATTTTTTAATACTTGAATTTTGGTTGGAATGTTTTTTTGAAAAGGAAATAAGTCAAGTGTTACACACCTATAATCCCAGTACTTGGGAGGTTGAGACAGGAGGATTGCAGGATCAAGGACAGCCTCAGCAACACAGCAAGAAAGACTCTCAGCAACCTAGCAAGACCCTGTTTCCAAACAAACAATAAAAAGGGAAAATAAATTTTGAAGTAGCCAGGAGAAATCTCAGCAAGGGCTATATGCATGTATGTCACTATCCCTGTGAACTACATTATGACATGAAACTATAATGCATCAATGAAAGTATAAAAGTAAATAAATTTCACTGTGTTATTGCAGCATCTTTCTCTTGCCAATCAGTCTTGGTATTTACTATTTGATATGCAGTCATTTTTTGGACATGGTTCCAAAATGTATTGGTAGAGATGAGATACTATTCCTTCTCCCAAATAAAAGAATGCATATATAAATTACATATGTGTGTAAATGTATGATATATTAAATATATAAATTACACATGTATATAAACATATAATATTATAAATGTGAATTTGCTTATTTTTATTTTGAAGCAGGATCTTGCTAAGTTGCTGAGGCTAGTTTCAAACCTGCAATCTTCCTGTCTCAGCCTCCCAAGTGCTAGAATTACAGGCCTGTACCACCATGGCCAGCTTACTTTTAGTTTTTTTTAATTTAATTTGTATATTTGAGCTTGGTATTTTTTCTGTAAATTTCTTTGATAGAAACTCAATTAGTGTTCCCTTTGACTTTTTTCTTTATTTTTTGCTTTAATTTAAACTTTTGGATTGAAAATTTTTCTGTTTGAGTTTTGCTTTGGCAAGAGCCCAGACAGGCATTTTGATGTTTTAGTTGTGTTTCAGTAGTATTTTAAATGTTCTGTAATGGTGTGTTTCATCCTTAATTTACTCAATTTTTAAGGAAGGCAACTAAAGTTTATAAGGAAGAAAACCACCATTTATTGAGCATTACTTGCATGCTGCCAAACCCTGCAATAAGTGCTTTCTAATAGGTTATTTAATCCTTAATACTCTCTGGTAGATGTAATATTATCTACATTTTGCTTGTGAGGAACATGAGACTCAAGTAAAGTTTTTACGCACATATTCTCATCAACTCTGCTATACTACTTAACCACTTAGTACTGAAAGAGATCCATATGGCTAGGTAATTTTCAGCCTTTTTTTTTGGTCAGTTTTATTATGAATTGTATAGAGTTTCTACCTCCAGTCTCTACAGAGTATGATTTACCTTACACACTCATATATACCTTCTGTCACTTTTTTGCTCAGGAAATCTCCAGTGATTCCCTATTGCCTATTAACACATTCTAAGGACTATAACTTGATAGTCAAACCCCCAAGTATCTTACCACAGCCAGCATTTGTGTGTGGGGGGGGTACTAGGGATTGAACCCAGGGGCATTCTTCCTCTGAGCCACACCCCCAGCCATATTTTATTTTTATTTGGAAATAGGATCTCATTAAGTTGCAGAGGGCCTCACCAAGTAGCTGAAGCTGGGCACAAACCTGCGATCCTCCTGTCTCAGCTTCCCAAGTACTGGGATTACAGATGTGCACCACCATGCCTGGCTCCCAGCTTTTTCTCTTTAACACCCTTTCTCATGTCTCTCCAGTGTCACACCAATCAGGATTTATAGAATGTATGCTATGTTTTAGTCTATTAAGAAATCAAATCCTGCCTCATACTTTTAAAAATCGTACTGAATTCCCCATCCCCAAATTGTGCCTAGACTGTACCTGCCTTCGCAGCTTTCCCAGGGGAATAAATCTCCTGGGTCCAAAAGTTTGCTATGATGTGTAGTTACTTGTTGATATATTATCCCCCACTATTCTTGTTATTCTTTGAGCATCGCCAGAGGAGAAAGTATTTTTTCCTCTTTTTATATTCTACACATTTTAGGCACTCAAACACTGTTTTAAGTTTTAAATTAGATGTGTGTTTATTGCCACTCCAGATCATCTTTTTCTCCCTGAAAAAATGTATATGTATGTATGTAAGGAATTCCTTCCTTCCTTCCTTCCTTTCTTCCTTCCTTCCTTCCTTCCATCCACCCATCCATCAATACTTGGGATTGAACTTGTGGGCATTCTATCACTGAGCTACACTCGTAGCTCTTTTTACTTTTATGTTTAAACATGGTCTCACTAAATTGCTGAGGGTCTCACCAAGTTGTTGAGACTGGCCTCAAACCTATAATCCTCCTTGTATCAGCCTCCCAAATACTGGGATTACAGGTGTGTGTCACCATGCCCAGCTAGAAATTGTGTTTTCTTATCCTACTAATTAATTTTCAAAATAACTATGCTATTTTTATCTACTCTAGTTCATTTCCATAGTTTTCCTAGGAACTTTGTGTACTTTATCTGCCATGATAGCAGCATGTACAGACCCAGAATGAAAATATTTCTGCATATTCTGTGTGTGTGTGTGTGTGTGTGTGTGTGTGTTACTGAAGATTGAACCCAAAGGCACTCTACCTCTGAGCTACATCCCCAGCCTTATTTTATTATTTTTTATTTGAGACAGGATCTAAGCTGCTGAGTGTCTAGCCAGATTGTTAAGGCTAGCCTGGACCCTGTGATCCTCCTGTCTCAGCCTCCCAAATACTGGGATTACAGGTATGTGTCACCATGCCCACTTCCTATATTTTCTTTAAAAAAATTGTCAGATTAATCCCATATTCTGTAGCCATGTGGTTAAGTTTTCATTATTTAGACTTTCATTATCATACCTTTTAGTATTGTAATGCTTTTTGCTTTGAAATCTATCAAATTAAGCAATAAAGTGCTTGTCTTGTTTTCACCCCAGTGTCATAAACCTTGTCATCTCAGATCTTTCTTTTAATTGGTTTGACCTTTGACATTGGTTCCAAGTGTGACTCCTCAATGCAACAAATTTAGAATTTGTTTCTTAATCCAGTAAGTTTTTTTTTTAAACAACAACAGAGCTATGGTAGACAGAATAATGACCTTCCCCATATATACCCACACCCTAATCCTGGCAACCTAGGATTTTATTCCTTTTCATGGCGAAAAGGAATTAAGGTAGCAGGTGGCATCAGCTGACCTTAAAATGGGGAGATTATTCTGGATTCTGTTGCTGAAGCAAATAATCACAGGGTTCTTAAATGTAGAAGAGGGAAGATAGAGGGGTTGGGGATGTACCTTATTGCAGAGTGTTTGCCTAGCAGGTGAGAGGCCCTGGGCTCAATCCCCAGCACTGCAAAGAAAAAAAAGAGGGAGACAGAATAGAGAACATAGGAGTGATTCAATGTGAGGAATACTGGATTATCCATTGCTGACTTGGAAGGTGGAGGAGGAACGGGCCAAGCACTAAGGAATGTGGCTGGGAAAGTCAAGGAAACATTGTCTCTTAGAGCCTCAGAAGGAATGTAGCCTTGCTGACACCCTGAGGTTAACCAAATGAGACTCGGATTGGACTTTTGACCTCCAGAAGTATAAGATAATAATTTTGTGCTTTTTAAGCCACTAAGTTTGTGGTGATTTTGTATGGTGGCAGCAGAAAGTTAACATGAGAACAGTCAACCCATTTATATATTTCTAACTCCAATAATTTAATCATGAATTTTATTTTATACTATAATTTGTCCTCTTTAAAATTAATCTTGTTTTCTTTCTGTTTTTCTTTTCATTTAATAGACATGCATTCTTAATTCCCCTTTAAATTATATCAAAAGCTATAAGACAGTCACTTTTCTAACATTTAAAACATTTCAGTACTTCTATTTTCATTAATTTCACTACTCTTATTGGGTAAGAAAACTCTTGTTACAGAGGATAATGAGATTTTTTTTCTTTGGCATTCTACCTCTAAGCTACAACCCCAGCCCTGTTTTATTGTTTATTTTGAAACAGTCTCACTAATTGTGGAGGGCCTCACTAGTAGTAGCTGAGAGTGGTCGTGAATCTGTGATCCCCCTCTCTCAGCCTCCCAATTACTGGAATTACAAGGGTGCTCCGCCATGCCTGGCTAGAGGATATTGAGTTTAACTTACAGTGTTTACCCTCCATCAGTGTTTTTTGTTTGTTTATAGTATGAAATTTTCGGATGTAGTATTTTTTTAAAATTTTTTATTGTAGTAATTCGTGCAATATAGCATACATCTTTGTTAAGTACGAGTTGTTAACAACATATTTGCACACAATTCTCATTTGACCCCTTCCCCAATTCCCACCCCAATCCCCTCCCCTTCCCTCCCCCTCAGGTTCACTTCGGTGAGTGACCTTGATATGATTGTGTAATTACATCATGTGC